>JAOVVF010000025.1:25797702-25808913 GCA_028565595.1 Duopalatinus emarginatus
GTGTGTGCGTACATGTGTGTGCGTGTGTGTGCGTACATGTGTGTGTGTGTGTGTGTGTACATGTGCGTGTGTGTGTGTGTGTGTACATGTACATGTGCGTGTACATGTGCGTGTACATGTGCGTGTACATGTGCGTGTGTGTGTGTGTGTGTGTGTGTGTACATGTACATGTACATGTACATGTGTGTGTGTGTGTGTGTGTGTGTGTGTGTGTGTGTGTATGTCCGTCTTCAGCATATGTAGAGAAAGCACATGAATCGTTTGGAAAGGTACAAAAAGCTGCTGCTTCTGTAAACAGAATACTTTTACTTTTTTACTTAAAGATAAAAGAAAGTGAACTATTTGCCTACCGTGCTTGCACACAGAGGAATGTGACTTCCGCATTTAACCCGTCTGTGCAGTCAAACACACACCAGTGAACACTAGGGGACAGTGTACACACTTGCCCGGTGCAGGGCGGGTTACAAACCACAGCGGCGAGGGAGCAGTCAGGGGAGTTAGGTGCCTTGCTCAAGAGCACCTCATTTGTGTCTTGCCCTGGGTGGGGATCGAACCCGTGGCCTTCCAGTCACAAGACCGGTTTTCAAACCTTTAGGCCACGGCTGCCTGTGTATTTAGGGGCAAGTACTTCATACTTTTACTTGAGTAAAATATTTTTTATCATAATTCAACTTTTACAAGTTACTCGTACATTTACTCAAGGAAGGGACTTCTGTACTTCTGCCAGCTCTGGTAATTACTAAACAATAGACATCAGACTGTTAGACAGCATCAGACATTCAGTGATCAGACTGTCCACTGTCTGTCCGGCACTGGTTTTGTCCTGCATGTAAAATTAGATTAGACTCCTGCAGTTCTGTAATCAGACATTATTACATATTTGTTTTAGCTGTACTAGAGGCTGCTGAAGATTAGATTTCATTGTTTTAAGTCGTACAATCAGACATTTTTCATGCGTGTGTGTAAACAGGCAGACGTGGCCTAGTGGGACTGAGGTGACCTTGCACCCAACTCCCCCAACTGCTCACTGGGCTCTGTGGTTTGGGGCTGCCCTCCGGTCCGGGCAAGTGTGTTAACTGCCCCCTAGTGTTCACTGGTGTGTGTGTGTATTTCACTACACGGATGGGTTAAATGCGGAGGTTACATTCCTCTGTGTGCAAACACAGTAGGCAAACAGTTCACTTTCACTTTCACAGGCATCCTTGAGGCTGTTAGATTGGATCGAACTGGATGTTGATGTGATCTGTTTCATTTACAGCTCTATGATCAGATGTTATGGACATAATTATGTTGAAGATAAGATTAGACGTGTACGGTTCTGTAACCTGGCGTCATCGTGTACGTAACCGCACTCACTCGGGGCTGTTGGCCTGCGTGGCTCGTGGCTGTAGCAGCACCGGGGACGAGTTTCCGTCTCCCGCACAGCCCCACTGCAGACTCCTCCTCTCCATCCTCAACTGCTTCCTGATCTCCTTCACCTCCGCCTTTAGCTGTCGCTTCTCCGCCTTCAGGCGCTGTTTCTCAGCCTTGCGAAAACTCCGGTCTCCCCGTCTGTAGAACCTAAGAACAGATCACAGACGGAAAATGAAACAAAAGCGGAGCCGACGCTTGCTTCGTCATCGTTTAATCCCGAGATCAAAATCCGGATGCTCACCTGCTCTGATCCAGAGCTGGAGATCCACGTTCGGGGATGGACAGAGGAGTCCGAGCTCTCACCAGGTTGTGGCTGGGGTCATGCGAGAAGCTACACGGCTCACACAAGGTGCAGGACGTGCACACGCTGCGCAACACGTCAACACAAACCGTCAGTAAAATCTCAACTCACTCATTCAGCACAAGAACCTTCACTCCAGACGGCTCACCTGCACTGGTATCCTCCACCTGCTGTCTGTCCCCTGCAGCTGCTGCAGGCCGGAGCAGAGCTCGGAGCTCCAGGCAGCGTGGACGAGGAAACCTCGGAGACCTGAGCCTCGGCTCCCAGGGGTTTGTGGATGCAGCACTGACCTGAAAACTCACGGCAGATCTTCTCCACAGCCTCACGGACCACCTGATCCTTAAACTGAACACATCATTTACTACTGTTTTAAATTTATTTTATTTTAAACAAGGACGCGACACTAAAGCAACACGTTTTAGGTGTGACTGTTTGCTTAGCAGAGGAACAACAACCTAAACAAGAGGAAATGTTTTTATTAGACACACTGTGAACAAACAAATCAATAAATAAGATAAATAAAAGTTTTTTTACTGTTTTATTTTTTTCACATTTCCAGTAAACTCCCCACAGTTCTCAGATTTATAACTTGTGGACAGACAGACAGATACAAACCAAGAGATAAACATGCAAATAGACAGATAAATAAACAGATAAACAGACAGATCATTCTATGGATAAATAGACTGATAAACAGACAGACAGGCAGACAGATCGACAGACAGATATAAACAGATAAATAAACAGAGAAAGACAGAGACCAAAATGTAAACAGACAGACAGACAGTCAGACAGACAGAGACCAAGATATAAACAGACAGACAGTCAGACAGACAGAGACCAAGATATAAACAGACAGACCGACAGACAGATATAAACAGATAAATAAACAGAGAAAGACAGAGACCAAAATGTAAACAGACAGACAGACAGACAGACAGACAGACAGACAGAGACCAAGATATAAACAGACAGACAGACAGACAGACAGACAGAGACCAAGATATAAACAGACAGTCAGACAGACAGACAGACAGACAGACAGAGACCAAGATATAAACAGACAGACAGACAGACAGACAGACAGAGACCAAGATATAAACAGACAGTCAGACAGACAGACAGTCAGACAGACAGAGACTAAGATATAAACAGACAGACAGTCAGACAGACAGAGCGAGACCAAGATGTTAACAGACAGACAGATAGACAGACATGAACAGATAAATAAGCAGAGACAGACAGACAGACAGACAGGTATATAGACAGATTTTGTACACAACTGTGATTTTTTTCATGTACTTTTTTTGGGGTTTTCTATTTTGGCGTTTTGACTTTAAAACTTTTTAAACATTTTAAGACTCGGTCGCATTAATACAACTCTTAATTATAAATCTAAACTAAACCAATCACACACAGTCATTTTACTGAGATGAGTCTAAATCTTAATAAGTGAATCTTCATCTCAGTAGAAGAATCTGAGGTTCAGTCACAGACATGAAGAACCAGATCAGACGTGATGATGTAACAGAGTTCTCAGACACTCAGGTTGGTCTGATACGGAGCCCCTAAAGGGACATGATAACAAATGTTTTGTTGGGTTTTTTTTTGCTTGCTGTACATGTCATGTGACCTACAGAGCAGCTCGCCAAATTTTACTTCGATCTCGGACTCTAAAATAAAGACATGAGATCTCTGTACAATATAAAACCTGGAGGTGTTACTGAGGAGCGACAAATATCTACTATATACCACCATGACTTTACCTTCCCAATATAAACCATTTCACTGATCTGTGACTTTAACTGTTAAAGTGTGTAACACACACACACACACACACACACACACACACACACACACAGTGTGTAGATGACAGTAATCCCTCCAGTCCTGAAGACTGTGTTTTATGGTCAGTTGTATTTAATTGGGAGTGAAATTCAACACATTATAACACGGTCATTTCTAATCAGCAGTCCATCAGACCAGTGTGTCTCAGTTTACAGGTCATTACTCTACATATATCTGAATAATGAAGTGATTAAATGTTTGCGAGGGAACGTAACTTCTTGCCTTTATTTTCTTTCACCATGCCCCATTAGAGGCTCCGTGTTATGATCAGATGGACAGTGGAGGACGTTTCAGGACTGAACTCGGATCTGGTGGGTTAATTTAACGGAACAGATTCAGTGACAGATTTACCTTCTCCATGTAGGAGGTGAACCAGGCTGGAGGGGTTTTATCTTCTGCTTTTCCACCTTTTAACTCATTAAGAGTCACCTTTACAAAACAGAGGAGAAAAAAAAACGTTCAATAACATTTACAGAGAATGACTGAGCAACACCACACAGTGTCACTGTGAAAGAAACGACTTCACTGACCGTCAGTGATCATCAGCAGGTTTCTTCTGCACTGATTTCAGATTTTACTGACTCATTAAAATTCCCACTTAATATTAATGAGGATTTTTTTTACAGCTGTAATACAGGTCAATATTTGAGCTACAACCACAGAAACGATCACAACTGGAGACAACCGTCACTTTAAATCAGAGACAGACTGAACTCATCCGTCTCTTTCTAACACCATTTCAACAAGAGTAGGTGACGTCACTAATAACAATCAGCTAAATTCACGTTTCCTCGAAAATCCACACACACTCACCTACAACTCCATTTAACTTTTCTGGACCAGTAAAATCTCTCATTCACTTTAGTGTTAATCAGACATTTTCTTCTTAACCCACATAATTTACATCAAAACGATCACACACACACACACACACACACACACACACACACACACAGTTCTTAGTTATATAAAGATAATCCACCTCAGGGCATTACAGCACCTCAGGCTCTAAACAAAACTCATAAACAAACACAATCCTCCTCTCTATTGTGATTAGACTTCAATTTCAGAAATCCGAACAGGACGACAGGTAACACGGAGCGACCGGTTTCCACGGGAACCGTCTTGTCCGTTTCCACGTGTGCAGCGAAAACAGCAGATTAGTGAATCCTTACTAAACCCTCCTCGGGGAGCAAGGGAACTTTTCGTCTCACCGCCTGTGCCAGGCTCGGGCAGTGCTGTGGAGGCCGGAATCCTTTCTTCGGTTCCGTCAGGCTTCCGGATTTCACCTGGGACAAACCGGGGCCTGGGACGGGACCCGGAACCCGTCCGGTCGTCCCTCTGCTCTCGTACACGTTCATCTGCAGCCTGTTGCCCTGCCGCGCTGCGCTCTGCAGAGGACAAAGACGCAACAGTGTCCTTTTTCACACAAACCCACTTCATAAACATTGACTTGATTAGCTGTCGGGAAATAAAATCGTACCTTCAGAGCTTCTTCATACTCCACTGAAAAGAAAAAAAAGCATGCGTAATTACGGTGCACTTTAAAAAGAAAAATATTAAGATACACAGAAATCTACTCACACTGGCTGTTGATAGACACCTGCAACAGACAAACAAACAAATAAACAAATAAATAAATAAACAAGCGGGCGGAGTCAATATTACACAGTCAGTGACGTGACTCCGTGCTCACCTCTTCATTCTCCTCATCGAAGTACGTCAGCTGTAGACTGCACAAGCCGAACGATCTTTTCACCTGCGTGCAGAAAAAACGACTCGTAAACCGTCAGGACGTCACAAACCTGTCAGACTGGTCTCTCTGAACGTCTCACTTCATCCCTCCGTCACTGAGGCATTCTCTACAACAGCAGCTCTGACCATGACCTGTACTTATAGTTAACATGTAATAGTACAAGAGCTTGTCAATGATTACAGTCTACAATTTACTAAAAAATAACATTTTATACTTTTATCCCATTACAGCTACTTTAAAAATCCAGGCGAGTTCCTGGAGTTCCTTCACCAGTCTCTCTTTCTATCTCTCCTGAGATTAATAATCCAAACCGTGACAAATTAACAAGAAACCCCAGAAGTGTGAACAACTCTGTCCTGATGTTACAAAGACACTTAATGAACAAGTGTATGCTGTAGACGACCCTGCATGTGTGAGGGAGCTGATTCAACAAAACATTCATATAAACTTGTCATTTACAGAAGGACTGATACAGCTGACAAACCAAAACAAACTGGACTGACAACAGGATCATTCATTCACTCATTCACTCAGTCACACACTCACTCATCCACTAATTAATTTCATTCGTTCACCCACTCATTTATCATTCACTTATTTACTCACACACATTATTTCATTCACTCACTCACCCACCTACCCATTAATCCATTCACTCATTCACTCACTCATTCATTTACTCACTCACTCACTCATTCCCCCAACCTATTTGTTAATTCACTCAATCACTCACTCATTCACCCTTCCGCTTACTCATCAACTCATTCACTCACTCACCTCTCACCCACCCATTAATTAATTCACCCACTTACTCACTCATTCATTCGATCACTTACTCACTCACCCACCAATTAATTAATTCACTAAATCACTCACTCAATCACCCACTCATTCATCAATTTATTCATTTACTTAATCACTCACTCGTTCACTCTCCCACTTACTCATCAATTCATTCACTCATTCACCCCTTACCCACCCATTAATTAATTCACCCACTCACTCATTCACCCACTCATTTTATCACTCACTCACCCACCAATTAACTAATTCACTAAATCACTCACTCGTTCACTCACCCCTTCTCAACAATTCACTCACTCAATCACCCACTCATTCATCAATTTATTCATTTACTTAATCACTCACTCGTTCACTCCCCCACTTACTCATCAATTCATTCACTCACTCACCCACCCATTAATTAATTCACCCACTCACTCACTCATTCACCCACTCATTTTAACACTCACCCAGCCACCAATTAATTCATTCACTTAATCACTAACTCGTTCACTCACCCACTTACTTATTTGTTCACTCACTCACCCACTCATTATTTTATACACCCACCCACTCAGTGACCCACTCATTAAGTCACTCATTAATTCACCCACTCACTGCTACATGTATATATAAGACCCAGCAGTGCTTTGTGTTAGTGTGTAGGTTCTGAGCCGTGTGTGTGTGTGTGTGTGTGTGTGTACAGTTACAGTATATGTGAGCGCTCCAGTATGACACGATGACCTCATGCAACACGACCTGACCTGAAAGAAACGCACTAGGACACGCCCACTCCAGGCCACGTGACCCGTTTGTCAATTAGCTGAGTCAGGTGTGAGTCAAAGCATTAAAACCCCGTAATCGCCCTAAAGAGAATAAAATCTCAGGACTATTAAAGTGTAATGCTGAAATGTGGAGGAGACGGACAGACGCGCGCGCATGTCGCTCGTGTTGTTGTCACGCGCATGTCTGATTATTCCGGATTAAAGGGCTGAACAGGCCTACAGACCCAAACACATAACCACTGCTCTGTGTTTCCGGTCCCGGGCTCAGTACCCAATAACTGCGTGAATGTGTGTGATTAATACTCATCCCTGGTGGAGACAGTCTGAACAAAACAAGCACTCGGTGATGAAAACAAGCTCGCGCTCACCGTGGCCTCCATCGACTCCCAGCTCTTGGTCTCGGAGCCGGACAGCAGAAAACTCTTCGTGTTGCCCCGAAAATTCACCTTCAGGTTGATGTACAGGTCCATGGCGCCTCTTGGTAACGGCAGACGAGTAACGACCGAGAAGCTTTCAAAAACACACCCTCGGGGAACGCGTCCTTCGGTGTGTTTACATCAGCGCGATTGTAAACACACCCGCCGGGTCACGTGACCCACAGCCTCCGGGACTGACGTCATTTCTAGCGGAGATGTGGGCGGGCGGTCAGCGCGAGCGTCCTAGGCGCGTCCCAAATCGAGCCAGTATCCATGTAGGGAAATACAGGGAGCACGTTCTAGCCACTTCCGGTGCAGGAAAATGGCCGAATAAGCTTATACATATATATATATATATATATATATATAAACATAAATAAAACATAAATAAATTTACACTCATTGACCAAATGTGCTTGCACACAGAGGAATTTCACCTACACATTTAACCCATCTATAAAGTCAAACACACACACATTAGGGGGTAGTGAATGCACATGCCCAGAGTAGTGGGCAACCCCATCCATGGCACCGACAAGGCAGTTGGTGGTTAGGTGCCTTGCTCGAGGGCACTTCAGTCACGTCTTGTCATGGCGAGAATCGACCTGGAAATGACAAGGCCGGTTCCGTAACCACAAAAGCTAAGATGACTTAACTGTGTGTGTGTGTGTGTGTGTGTGTGTGTTCAGTTCATCACCACATGAGGGCAGTGAAAACATTTTAAGTTGTCTGGTTACCGTCAGAGACACAGGGAGTAACCTGAGTTCAGGATTAAAGTTGAAACAAGGGATACCACTAACAATGAGGAAAAATAAAGAGCACCAGAAGTATAGCAGTATACAGTGAGGTGCCAGAAAATAGGTGCCCAACAGGGCTTGGACTCCACATTTATGTTATGTACTGTTCTAATTTAATATCTGAATTATCTGAGTTTCCCTGAAAGTCATTACACACAAAGAAAAACTAGGGCACACCACGATACCCCCAAAAGATTATATTATGTTGTATCTAGCAGTGCTTCCTTTTCTTACTGCAGCAAACCTCCAGCAGGATCTCGTCTCGATGTCTCTGTGCTCACTCATAGAATCACTTATCTGGCTAATAGCTTTCAAAAGAACAAAACAGAGGAAATGCACGATTCTGATTGGTTAATCCTGTGTTGCACCTTGGTATAAGACACTGGTCAAGGTGGGTTCCGTCTGGTGGTGGCAGAGGGAATAGCCTGTCACCTAATAGTGATCGGCTGACCTGGTTGGCTCCCTCTGGTGGCGACACGGGGTTGGCCGACCAACCAGTTAAGAAGATATTAACTGGTAAACAACACATTTTTGGTCTGAAACCTTCATATTGAGCCATTGTGTGTCTGAGTCTGAGTACCTGGGGCAGCCGTAGGCTTGTGGTTAACGGACAGGCCTTGGGACCAGAAGGTCTCTAGTTCCTAGTTCAACCCCTGCAACTGACAAGACTCAACTGAAGTGCCATTGAGCAAGGCACCTATGCTATCCTTTGGTGCACAAAAACCAGTTTACTTCTTGGTAGGTCCTCCACAGTGTGTGGCCACCACAAGCTTGCAAATATAGCCTGTAGAAAACAAACACCAAACCTGTGTTCCACAACATCTTACAGGGCATTTCAGATGTGTTCAATACATTAAGATCTGGGAATGACAAAACGGCAAAACCCCAAAATGTCTTAAAAAACAAGACAAAATGAATAAAGACAAGTATTATTTTAAAGCTAACTTTCTTGTTGATTTTGCCTTGATGTGTTGGGTTATATATAATGTGTTGAGTTATATACAGTGTGTTGGGTTATATATAATGTGTTGAGTTATATACAGTGTGTTGGGTTATATATAATATATTGTGTTATATATAATGTGTTGAATTATATATAATGTGTTGGTTTATATATAATTTATTGGGTTATATATAATGTGTTCTATCTGTGGACTATCTCTGGTTGAAGGTCAAGTGAATTGAAAGTGAAACTGTTGTATGTACTTATACTGTCTATACTGACTTATAATCTCTAATGTAACAAACATGCTTTCAGACATTTCATACACCCAACAGGTTCAAAGGTCAACAACAGTAACCTATACAGTATTTCACTGCAGCAAGCAGTCAGTTTATGCTAATTAATAATTAGTGAAAAAATAAAACTGAACACTAGAGGGCAGCATGGGGCCTGGTGTCCAATGAGTTAAAACACTGAACCATTTCCCTTAGGTTCTACAGTGTTAATGCTTCTAAAAGCTCTGTAATGGCCATCAACACCAAACACACTTTTATGTTTTTATATACAAATACACTTGTATCGTTTATGTCTACTATAATATTTATTTATTAATTCTGACCACAGTTATGTTGTCACTTATATGTTCTCATTATAAGTTAACATAATCATCTGATAAATTAAAGACTAGATCTTAGGAAGAAAACTGGGGGGTGTTTTCCTTTTCAAGCTCCATGTCCTTAACTACCCAATACTGTTCTACAATGTAACCAAGAGGAGAAATGACGAATATAAAGGCTGAACCTCAAACGACTCCACAGGTTGGCTAAGTGAGATGGTTGATCTCTTGTAGGTCTTGTACTTCTTTACCAGCTCCTCTAAGTTAAACTGTCAAGCACAGTTTTAATGGAAGTCTGGTGGATTTGAAGTGGTGTCCTGGTCTTCTGTGGTGTTCTGCATCTTCAGTCTCGCTGCATGGACGAGCAGACGGAAAGCTGCACCGTTGGTCCACATGGATCATGCAGCATGGAGTTCTTCAGATGGGAATACTTTATTATTTAATAAAGAAAGTCACATTCACACTGAGCAGTCATGTCATTTCAGATAACATGTTTATTTAAGCAACTTTGGACATTTCTCCTGCCCAGCTTTTCAACAGTCACAACATTCTTTTTTATTTATTTTATTTTTAAATAAATGATGCATATAATAATTATATAATTTAAACTCAAAATAAAAGGATAATAGGTTAAACTACTATGAGCTACATGTATTAATTAATTAATATATTTGTAATTATTATTATTATTATTATTATTATTATTATTATTATTATTATTATTATAGTAAATCTGTTATGTATTTATGTTTATTATTATTATTATTATTTTTATTATTATTATTATTATTATTAATAATAATAATAATAATATTTTTTTTTTGTGTACTAATGATGGGTAGGGTCTTATTTTCCTCCCCACTGTTCTTTCACAAGATGTTAGGAACATTCTTTTGATATTCTGTTCAGTGTTTGCATGACTGCACTCTGACACTCCTACAGATTTTTCAGGAGTACGTTCATACTATGAATCCACCAGGTCCCTAAGGTCTTCTGTTAGATTTAGATCTGGTGTTGGGAAGATTCCTGAAGAACACTGAACACTCGTCATGTTCATGAAACAAACGCTTTAAACGCCGTTTACTCTGGAACTGTTAGACCATGATGAACCTTAGTCATGACGGGATGCATGTGGTCAGTTGCACATGGTTTTCTTTAAAAAGTGCTGGGACAGTATTTTCTCACAGTCTGGAGTTTGTGTGTGTGTGTGTGTGTTATATTTCGCTTGTGACATTTATTTTTAGCAAACTAGCCATAAGAATATGTCTAGGTAAATGGACATTAATGAAGAACAGGTCATTTTGAATTCACATGAAGTACGTTATGATTGTGGGTCACCAGGGGCGGTTCTAGACCAGAATGACTAAGGGGACCGTGGTTTTTCAGGGGGCCACATGTAAAGACAAACCACCCCAATATTTAAGCATTTAAAATGTTTACTTTAGTTAATTATAAACCAAAACAAAACACATTGATCATTGTCTGTACAATGACACCTTTTTAACTGATGCATTCATCATCTCATTCTTTCATCTACAGTAATAAAATAAAAT
>JAOVVF010000025.1:25843769-25854277 GCA_028565595.1 Duopalatinus emarginatus
TTACTTTAGACTAATACAAAAAAAAGGATTTTTAGAAATGCTGGCCAACTAAAAGTATGAGCATGTACAGCACAGTTGGCCTAAAATGGTGATTGGTGATTAAAATATTAATATTAAAATATTACTTTAGACTAATACAAAAAAAAGGATTTTTAGAAATGCTGGCCAACTAAAAGTATGAGCATGTACAGCACAGTTTGCCTGAATTACTGCAGCAATGCGGCGTGGCATGGAGTCGATCAGTCTGTGGCACTGATCAGGTGTTACGAGAGCCCAGGTTGCTCTGATAGTGGCCTTAAGCTCTTCTGCATTGTTGGGTCTGGTGTATCGCATCTTCCGCTTAACAATACCTCATAGAATTTTTATGGGGTTAAGGTCAGGTGAAAACACAGTAGACCAACACCAGCAGATGACATGGCACCCCAAACCATCACTGACTGTAAGCAACATGGTTTCTGTGCCTCTCCTCTTTTCCTCCAGACTCTGGGACCTTGATTTCCAAAGGAAATGCAAATTTTACTTTCATAAGAGAACACAACTTTGGACCGCTCAGCAGCAGTTTAGTCTTTAGCCCAGGCGAGACGCTTCTGACGCTGTCTCTTGTTCAAGAGCGGCTTGACACAAGGAATGCGACAGCTGAAACCCGTGTCTCACGTACGTCTGGCTCTTGAAGCACTGACTCCAGCTACAGTCCAGTCTTTGTAAATCTCCCCATATTTGTAAATGGGTTTTGTTTCACTATCCTCTCCAGTGTGCAGTTATCCCTATTGCTTGTACCTCTTTTTCTACATCTTTTCTTCCCTTCACCTCTCTATTAATGTGCTTGGAAACAGAGCTCTGTGAACAGCCAGCCTCTTTAGCAATGATCTTTTGTATCTTGCCGTGCTTGTGCAAGGTGTCATTGGTCATCTTTTGGACAACTGTTGAGTCAGCAGTCTTCCCCATGACTGTATAGCCTACAGAACTAGACTGAGAGACCATTTAAAGGCCTTTGCAGGTGTTTTGAGTTAATTAGCTGATTAGTGTGGCACCAGGTGTCTTCAATACAGAACCATTTCACAATATTCTAATTTTCTGAGATACTTCATTTAGGGTTTTCATTAGTTGTCAGTTATAATCATCAAATTAAAAGAAATAAACACCTGAAATATACCAGTCTGTGTGAGATGAATGGGTATAATATACAAGTTTTACTTTTTGAACACAAATAAATAAAATAAACTTAATTCTTAAAATTGTAAAATCTTAAAGCTTTCAGGTTTTGCAGGAGAACAAAGTTCCTAATTAAATCCTTGTATAAACCAACACATTTTTAAAATGTTGGAAAACAAAAAATAAACAAAAATATTCAGTATAAATCCTCAGTATTGACAAAGCACTCCAGGATCTTTGTGCTTCAAGTTCTCATGCATAGCAGCTGTACTGTTGTGATCCACCATCTCTACTTCGAAAAGCTGACGGAGCAACACGTTGTTGCGTTTGTGTGAAATTCTCCCACACTTTAGATGCACGTGAGCAATTTTAGGTAGCTGCAGCTAGTGCTACGGATAAATCCATGCTTTTAGTATGGGACCATCTTTGCTGTGCATCAATGCACGTTTTTCAAATCGACATAATTCTGTAATTGATTATGCTGATGACGCCGCCCCAGCCCTAACTGGCGTGCACGCCTGCCCAAACATTCGCACATGGGCTAAGCCTCAGCTACGTGTTGCGTCAACCAAACCTAAAGTCTGTAACTTTGTAGTTCAGCCACGTGATATGTTGGGCGCGACGCTTTTCTCATTGGATATTCACGGTGTGTCAGACAGACGACAGAGGGAACTAATTCTATCGACGTGTTATCAACGACATCTTCTACTTCTATCAAGGATACATTATATCGTGATAATTATCGTTTTATTGCTCAGCTCTATTGATGGTATATAAAGATAGTGTACAACGCATGTGATACTGGATCCCCTGAACCGTAAAATAACCAATCAAATAAACCCACACGATGACCAGTGGAGGGATTTTTACAGCTTTATTAGAGAAACCATTGAATGTCTAGAATCGGAGCTTCTGGAAGAACCATTTGTTCTTGCCGGTCTTGTATCTGTAAAATAAACAAACACCTTCAGTCACTGTAGTAAATGTACAGGACACGTACATTACACAGCACAAACGTGTTAATACACAAAAGTGTTAATACACACCTCTCCTCAAACTTGACCTTGGCCTCCCTCCTGGCTTTGCGTTTCAGAGCGGGATCCCTGAACACGTCCTTGTTGACGACGGTTTTGTCCAGAGGAATGTCAACCGAGTATCTAGAGAGAGGGAAGCATGATATGAATAAAGCTTGTGAATGAACGTGCATATTTATGAGCAGTGTATATACACGTAGTACACAATATGTACAGTAATCTCTATACCTCAATTCACTAGTGATTCAAATTTATTTAATTCAACACCGATGTAATTCGATTCAGTGACAAATCAAAAGTACTCAGTTTTACATTAACATTCACATTAACAAGCTTCTTTGAACGGTTGCAATTTTTGGTCAAGTGAATGCATTTAGTCAACACTGAAACTTCAACATGCACATGTCAGTTTGTAACAGACAAAATGGTCTGATTTGTAAAGATGAGTTTTCCAGATGTGTGGCGCTAAGGAACAAACCTGGACTTCAACCTGGCAAAGAGAACACAGCTAAATGTTTCACTAAAACCTACCGAGACAACATTGTGTCTGGGTTCCAGTATCGTGTCAGTGCCCGAATTGTTTTCGACATGGCTGCACATGGGACATGGGAGCACGTCTTTGTAATGAAAACAACTGAACAGTTTGTTTTTAGAGATGCAAAGGCTAATCTCAGTGTTTGGGCACATTGTATTGAGGCACCATATAAGACAATAGCAATAACACATGTTCTCTGCTTTATATAATAAAGGTCCTCTAAAGACTAAACTGCAATTAAGGACAAAACTCAGGATGTGTCCAAAATGGTGTACTTTCATACTGAACAGTCCCTGGACGATTTAATGCACAGGGACCTTTTGAAGTATGTGAACACAACACACTGTGGTCTGATAATCTATTCCATAACTCAACCGGAGCCGCGGAGACGTTTAAAGTAGAGCTGGGCGATATGTCGCAAATATGAATATCTTTAACAATGTTTTTATATCGAGTATGCCGAGGATACACAGGTTTACATTTGACCACATTTAAAACAGTGCACATATGTCCTGTTTAGTTTCGCATGCCCCCAACTACACACACAAGCACACACTCGCACACAGTGCATAGTGTATGTAGTGATAGTGCAAGCAGTGTGTGCTGGATCCAGTCTAGTAGGTAGCGTTTAAACAGGACATTTCATGAACAGCCACCATTCTGTTTACATCAACCAATCAATGCGACCTGATTATCATCTCAAGTAGAAATTTTTTGCTTCACTGCTACTCTATTTGTAACTGTCCTGGGAGTTCATCGTATCAACTTATTGATGGACTTTAGATGAGCATCAGAGTAGAACGTGGATGTCTTTTTTTGCTACAAAGCCACTAAACCCATCACAGATGGCATTCACAATTCACAACCAAAGTATTATTTTAGCATGCGACTTGTGTGCGTGACGCAAAATCTAGCAGGAAATAAAACTGTTTAAGTGAGTTGCAATATAAGCGGACTTGGTGTGACATGATAAAGGAACATGGTCGAACGCAGGTTACATTTCATCATCCTCTGCAGCTGTAATTAACAGAATTAAATGCTAATGCTCGAATCAGACCACACAAAAAGCCTGAGTGACACGATTTTGTCGTATCCAACAAATTTCCAGCATCACCATGAACGTCAGGAATGGGTTGTCTTGGGTTGACAAGGACGCCGATCAACCGAGACGCCCTGCAACATGCTGAAGAAAACCTTCCACCTGGTTTGACGTCATACAACAAAATGAACATGCGCAAGAACGTGAGCGATGGTCTTACAGTCCTACAAAGCGTGACAAATTTATGGCACCTTTATTGCCAGATCAGTCATGGCGCACATAGAAAAAAACATAAGACATTGTGTAGTCTGATCCTCGCATTAGTTACACTTTGTATCTTCTTCCCGCAGGAGACATACATCTGGGAAGCCGAGACGCATCACAAAGAGCTACGACAGTTGCTTTGCACTGAAGTCAGATGGTAGGATAATAAGATATAAAACCACAAGCACCATATTTGTTGATCTTTAAGCTGCAGAGGCCAAACAAACATCTAAATCATACAACGCAAGATCAATAACAGCAGCTGAATGAATCGTCCCTCACAAATGACAGCAACTCACCAGAATCGCTAATTAAAGAATAATCTAATCCTACCAGGTGCACTGCAAGTGCATGAGAATGATCAAGTGTACAGTGAAGCTGTGTGCAAAACAGAAACAGCAACGTCCCTGAGTCACCAGATATAACGAATGCTTAAAATTAAAGTTTAAAAAAAAAGACCTATAGTTCGTGTTCACTGCACTAGTGTGAAACCTGACAAACCGACTGTAATTACAATAACTGTATTCTTCAAACGTCTTACGAAGACAAAGACGAAAACACCTGACCAGCAGGATGAGACGGGGAAAATGCTGCTGATATTCACATACGGTAACTGCTGTTGCTGTTCAAGGCAATCTGAGCTGAGGCTCTGGATATCACAGATGAACCTGTGCACGTCTTCACGTACCTGGTTGGCATCAGGTGGTTGTAGTTGAACACCTTAACGAAGGCCTTGATCTTGGACCTCTTGGCCAGCTTCTTCTTGCCCATGGTGGCAGTGACTTTGCGGGGGTAACGGTCGATACCCGAGACCAGGGCGTGGCTGTAGGGGCGGTCAGCGGTGCCATCGTCGATATTCTTTTACAAGAACAAACAAAGACAAAATCGATGAGTTTGAAGGCTTTATAGAAACAGTGCTTGTTGTAGTACATTATGAAATTACCTGATAGTTATTGCATGATCAGTACATCTACTAATCCGAACACGAATGAGCCAATTTGTAAATAAGTGCAACAACCATGAGATGCGGATTTAAAGGGGAAATTACTGTCAACAGCCTGGTGTGCTTTATTCCTTTCAAATATCACTCCAACTGCCAACCAATTAGGCTTTATTCCCCCTTTGTAGTCCATTTATAAGGCTGGGAAACATTTCAGCAGTTATCTGACTACACAAATTCCCCGTTTGGTCTTAATAACGTGATCCATCTACGATATATGTATCTATATAACACAACATTCGCTCCCTGTCAAGCCTCTTCTCACTACTTCAGAACTGATCGATAAAACGATGGCATTTGTCACGTTACCAAGAAAAATCCAAACCTCCTGACGTCGAGACGTCTGATAACTTAGTTACAAGTTGACTACTAAAACTGGAGACTCCTTCAACAAGAAAAAAAAAAGAAAGAAAAGCCTTTTTTCTGTAAATAAATCTGTTCACACAAACGAGTCACGTTAACACGCAATATCTGGTGCAGTGACAAGCCTATGAACTACGGTCAAACACGACGGATCTGAATCAACCCCTTCCATCCAGAGGCACTGTAGTGTAAAGATGACCCACTGTAAAGGGTAAAGGCATCCCAGCAGACACTCATACACACCTTGACGATGACTGCTTTGCGTCCGGCGTAACGTCCAGCCAGGACCATCACCACCTTGCCAGGCTTCATGAACTTGCCCATGTCTGGAAAACAAACCAAGCAAACATGCAGGTCAATACAACACAACTCAGCACTGATCAGAGCTGTAAATGAGATGTGGTGGGGTTTTTTTTTTTTTTCATCTGCATGAACACATTACACTATAAACGGGTTACAACGGCTCTCACATGGTCTTATACTCCTATAATAACCCTCCTGACACGTTATTAACACCTCATTGTGCCTTATAACCCATGTATAACACTAAATATTTACCACGCGCGCGGGTTTTAAAGCGGCAGAAGAAACCTCGCGCGCTGTGTAAATCATGCTAGCTGATGCTAACCGAGGCGACACAACACCACAGGTTAAGTCAGTCTGTGTGACAAAATACGAATAATCATCATTTCAACACGTAGACGTTGTTTCCTTTTAGAACTGAAGTGTAATGTGAGAGGAAAACCGAACCGGCCGCCATGTTCGTCTCCATCTACATCACCTCAGATATTTATACACTATTTTCTTAATAAAAGAAAAACAAATACAAACAAATAAACACCCAGACAGGAAGTTTAACATCTTTACTAAATAACTAAGGTATAAAATCGTGTAAAAGTGCTGATTAACACTCAGATGGAAAGGGATTATGAACGGTGTAAGACTTACTGCTGGCTCTCTGTGGCCGACGATAAACAGGAAAGGAAGTAGGCAGAGCGCGCGTGACCCTTGACACCCGGGGAACGATGACGTACTTCCGCTTTGAGGTAGCGGAGTAAACGGAGCGCCACCTGCTGGCAGAGAACACGCGCTGCAGCTGTTAAATTGTTTTAAAAACGTGTTTAAAACATATTTTAATAATTTTTAATCACATTTTTGTGATATGTAATCTGTAATTTTCGCTGTCATTTATTACAAACGCAGTGAGCGTGTGTTTAAATAAATAAATAAATAAATTTACTGTTAACTTCTAGTGTAAATTGTTTACCTTTAAAAACTAAAAAAACAGTTTTAACATTTTTTTCTTTGTATTATTTTAATTAGACATATTTACAAACAAACCCAACTTTCTACATTACAAATAAACGTACATAACTTGAACAGCGGTCTGCATTTTTGTCTCTAATACCTATAAACCCCCGGCCACACGGTGGCGCCACAGCCAGCGTGTGTTCTACACAGCTCCAGGGGTCTGGGGTTGTGGGTTCGAGCCTTACTTGGGTATTTGTCTATGAGCAGTCTGGTGTGTTCTTACTGTGTTCTCCCACGTGGGTTTTCTCCAGGTGATCCGGTTTCCTCCCACCACATGGTAGGCAAATTGGATACCAAATTGCCCCTAGGTGCGGGTGTGAATGAAAGGGTGTGTGTTTGTATGCCTTGAGCTGAGTGATTGAGAGTGGACCGCGATCCTGACAGACTAATCAGATAAAATAATGACTGACTGACAGCGAGTGCTCCAGTTTCTTCCAGGCGAATTGATTGTGCCCTAGGTGTGAGTGACTGGGTGTGCTACCCTGGGGTGGATTGGTGTGGGTATTTCTGCCTCGCGCCCAACGATTCCTGGTGGACGAGCCGGATAAGACGGACTAAGCGGACTAAGAGAGACTGGCTGACTGACTGGCATGTGCAGCTGTAGGCTTATGGTTAATAAACCCGCCTTGGGACCACAAGGCCCCAGGTTCTAAACCTACAACCAACAAGACTTGACTGAAGTGATCCTGAGCAAGGCGGTTCACCAGTGCGTTTGTGTGTGCTTAACTGCGCGGACGGGTCAAATGCTTCCACTACACAGTGGTCTAAAGAGTAGCTCACTTTTCTTGGAACTCAAAATGATCTTTCTAACGTACTGGGTCTTCCCTTGGGTGTCCTCTCGATTGGACATGTCCACATCTCAAAAAGGAGGCATCCAGCAGGCATCCTGACAAGATGCCCAGACCACTTCAAATGTCTCCTTTCAGCCCGGAGGAGAAGTGACGATGAGAGTCTTGAGGAACTCATTTCAGACACGTCTCATTCTTTTTGGTCTTTTTGTTTTATTAGCTTTGTCTACATTTAAATTCTGATTTTAATTTAATCACAGTTTTTGTTTTTTACGATGAGCTGCATGTCAAAACTTCCTGCTTGAGGTGACTTAAATAGTCTGAGGTTTATATAGAATAACATCATATAAAAAATTTAATAATAAAGAAATACTAATAATGTATATTTATTTGTATTTATATTCTAATAAGGTTAAATAAAAAAAGACACCTAAAACTTTAAGTTCCCATCAGCCCCACCAGAATGTCTTTTATTTATACAGCAACAAAATCTGAATCACATATCACATACAATTCTTTAACTTATATAACAAACACACACACACACACATGCGCGCACACACAAACACACACACACACACACCCACACCAACATCAAAAAAAGAAAATAAATCTAATAATAGTGTTATTACATTAAATGGGAATTAAACATAAATTATATTTTGTAAATCATTATGAAATCTGCACATAAACACAAACTAACATACGTCACACTAATCAAAAATAAAGTACAAGATTTATTTAGAGGAAAAAAAAAACAAAAAACAAAAACACATAACAGGCAGGTCTGAGCTGCACAGAGCAGCTAAGGGAAAAGGAACCACAAACGGAACTAAATAAATCAAACCCCACGTGTCGCGTGAAAATAAATCGAAACACGTGGATTTGGGTTCTTTATCAAACTGGTCCATAAAAACAGACTCCTCTCAGGACTTAGTGTAGTAGGTCCACAGTAATGTGTGTTTACATTCAAGATTCCAGCACAGAGATTCATCGACTGTGGAAATGTGAAGTGCAAAATCACACGACAGTGAAGTCAGGATCAGGATCAACACGTGTCCGAGCATCCTCTACAGATCACACACGTTTATATCCATCAGACGTTTAGTAGCAGCGAATCATCAGGACACACACACACACACACACACACACACACACACACACACACACACACACAATCACTTTAACCACACATAAAATCTTTTGTCTCAAGTCTGTAAAGAGAAACAAAACATTAAAGCTGCGGTCTGCGTTTTGTAAAAGTGCCTCCACACATGTAAAAACGCCCTCGGCTCACAAATCTCCTCAAACCTACTCATTTGGAACACAGCCGTCCCGCAGGCTTCACTACGTTTTGATCTGGAATTTCAGTTTTAAAGCACAATCTGAGAAAAAAAGAGCTTCCGCCCGGTTCTGTATGCATGAGCTCTCAGACACTCATGACTGGCTAGTGTCAGTATGATTGACAGGGGGAGAGAGATGATTATGCCACGCCTCCCTCTGTGAGAGCACGGCCAATCCTGCTCCTCGCCTATGGATGGCTGTGACATCATCCGGTAATCGAACCTGTGACCGACAGAGCCACTTTTGTCAAATTCTTAACAAACCACATTCCTGATCGTTGGCGCACAAAAACGAGTGCAACCCTGCTTTCACAAAGGCAACCAGAAGCCGTGCGTCTTAAATAAAGTTGCTAGGAAACGGGAGGCGGGGCAAACGGTGTGAGCGGAAATGGGCGTGGTCATATGCCAGAATTGATTCGTTAGCAGGAACTCGTTTGTTGTTTTTTATTTTGCAAAATTTAATTCCGATTTGTACTGTTCAATCCAGCCTCTCCCAGTGAAACCATGACAACCAGCAGTGATAAACTAACAATAGGAATGTCAACACAAGGCTAGCGTGGAATGATTTGTGGTGTAAGACTGAAGTGGCAGGAATACTGTACATGGTAGGAGTGTATGACGGGGCACGGACTCCACGAGCTTGTGGAAATGGTTATTGTGAGATGTTTTAATGACCGAATTCTAAATACTAGCAGGCACTAAGAGATTCTTTCGCTTCGAAATGTTTAAACCGACACACTTGCGTGGCTGATTTTTCAAACAGACTTACACACGTACATCTATTCCACAGTCCACAAGGTTACAGTGTTGGCAAACGTCCCACTTCCTTCTTTCTGGTGGAATCACGTCTTAAGGCGTCAAGCGAGCAATCTGACTTCTACATACGGCCATGACATGGAGACACCACCAGGTTCGGATCAAATCATACACCGATCAGCCATGACATTAACACGGGTGACCTGACCTGACCTGACCTGACCTGTCGAGGCACGGACTAAGACATGAGCAGCAGATCCTTGTGTGGATTTTCTGTGGGATTGGACCAGACAGTCTTCAGTCTTCACACACTGAAGACTGTAACCAGTTCCTGTTTACTGTTTGTCAAATGAACATAACAGCGGTTCATTTCATCTCGTCGTGTCTCGTCAAACACGTCCTCCTCTCATGAGACTTGGGAGGAAGTAGCCGGACACTGAATAGGCCACGCCCACAAGCTACAGAAGTAACTGTTGGTACACGCCCACAAGAAACAAGCAACACAAATGACCTGTCAGGTGCTAGTATACAGCATTCCCAGAAATTTTCAAAAGTGAATCTGCATATATATCATATAACACAGTGTACATGAACTGATTAAAGTGGCCATTCGCAATCCGTACAATCCACACTGGCAGCACAAACGTCAGCCATACGGAAGGACCAGAGAACAAAACGCTGACACATACACACTCTGCTCCACTTCTCTGTTCTACAGCTTAGGGATATGAAACTTACAGCCGTGTGGCACACAAAATGGAATATAAATATATACATATATGTATAACTTTAAAGGCACTCCTTCTCCGCTCTGAAACCTTTAATTAAATGTAGTGACAGTTCAGCCCAGGTTGAAGGTTATGAAGGGATTTTAGATCATAAAGAAGGAATTTTCACTAGAGAATTAGTGAAATATCTGGACC
>JAOVVF010000025.1:25865065-25876495 GCA_028565595.1 Duopalatinus emarginatus
CATGAGGACAGCAGTGGGCATGGTCCTCACAACACACTGCCTGCAAACAAACATCATCATTATAAACTTCACATTTCAGTAAACCTCACTAAACTCAGCTTTAGTCTTGGTGAAGTTATGACTGTCTGCAGAGTAACTGACCTCCTGTTTGTTTATGGTTCTTGATTAATGCCTGCTTATACTTTCTGTCGACAGGTCTTTCAAGTGGATTTCCATCAATGGATCAATAAAGTGTATTTAATAGTGTATTGTCTTTTATGATGTCTTACCATGTACTACCTTGTCTTTAATTTTGCTTTGACTCTTACTCTCATCATTTCTTGTTTTTATGTTGCCATACTTGCTTTGTCATGTGTTAAGTCATTTTATATAATGCGTTGTTTTGTTTTATCTTGTACTATCTCATCTTATTCGCACATTCAAAATAGTTCAATTACAGTATCCATTCTTGTTCTATCTCATCTTGCCTTGCCCACTGTTTTCTTACAGTATTTTATATGATCCTTTCTTGTATTATCTCATTTTGCCTGGTTTTGCCTTGTCTGGTTTAATTATGCTTTGCCTTGTTATTTTACACAATCTTATACAATCCTTACTTGTACTAGCTTATCCTGTCTTGTATTTTCTTGACTAGTCTTTGACTTGTACCTCATACCTTGTCTTGAATTATCTTGTCTTATCCGATCTCACCTTACTTTCTCTTATCATGTCTTTGTCTTGATTTAACTCATGGTATTGTAGTTCATGTAAATTTGCACCTGCATTCTCTAGTCTTTACTCCTTAAAAAAATCTTTTTGACACACACAAAATCAAATCATCCATCTTGTATTGGACTGTATTTAAAGCCAAAGCCAATTCAGATGATATACAGTGAGCCAAGCAATAAACTTGTCATGGTCTCCTGAAAGGCACTTTACCTCAGGCAGAGGGCAGCAGACCCACTTTCCCTCTTCGTCCTTACAGCATGTGGTTCCATCAGGACAAGCCGAAGTGTCGTCACAGGGAACATCAGAAACTGAACCGTAACATACACAACAGATGTGATACACCTCTTCATTTTTACACATGATAATTTATTGATCTATTCCAAGTCTATTAATAATGGTTTCTAGATTTCTGTTCTGATAACACACATATCTGCACATGAATGTTCTTCACTTCAACACACCTGATTGTATTTGTTTGCTGTTAAACGGTTTCAGGTTATGGACCAAAAAAAGACTGGGTATAATGTATTTTTATTGCCCTGTGGCTTAACTATAGACATCTGTGGGTCTATATGGATTAAAGCAATCCATTTATTTTCATAAAGAACAACAATTTAGTGATTTAGGGCTCCAAGCACTATACAACAAAACGATTTTAAACTCTTAGCTGGGTAGGATAGTCAGAATATTTATGGTAGGCCACAGGATATTTTCTGGAAACTGATTTTGAGACTGCTATAGCTGTGACATCATATAAGGGCAAGTACTGTAAATGCATGACTGGAATGGCCCTGAGCAAGTCATCCAACCCCCAACTCCTCCCTGGGCATCATAGACAGGGGCTCCCAACAATTCAGGCAATTCTGCCCCTAGTGTGTGTGTGTTTCACTGCACAAAAAGGTTAAATGCAGAGGTCAAATTCCTCAGTGTGCAAGCACAGTAGGTAAGTCACTTCACTTTCATTTTCACATTAATTAAGATAGGACAGAATATAGAATATGATAGGTTACAAAGTGACCTTTTCCTCATTGGCCCATTTACTCAGCTTGGTCACCTGCTGATCCAATGACCCCACCGCCCCACCCAGCTCTCTCACATCACATAACGGCTACTGACCTGGGAGGCAGCTACCACACGTGAAGTTACAGATTAAATAATGTTGCTGTAATTGACAAGGGACAGAGGACACATCATCCTTCCTATGGCCAATTTTGCTGTACAATTCCTGAACAATACAGTCAAAACCTGCTTGAAAATCTCCTATTTGGTGGTTAATAGTGCATTATGGGATGGGGCCTTACCGTTCTGGTCCTCCCAGGCAGCCCTCTGGCGAGCAGGAAACTTGGCCCACATTGGAAGTTCTTGATTGGTTGATGATAGACACTTGGCGCTGTTTACATCACAAACGCTGTCTTCTGGACAGCAGTGCACTTTATCATCACAGCACACGGCCTGTGGAGGAAATCAGTCGGTGATTCCAATGAACGCTCGTTAGATGCTAATATTTACAAGGCTCTGATTAGCCAGACTTGTTTTAACAAGTATGTGTGTGTCACATAACATTGTGCAAATGAGTCGGTACTATTATCCTGAGAAGAACTCGAATAACCGGATCGGACATGTTTAGGCAAATTAGAATCAGGGTGAGATTATGCAGGGTTTTGTTTTCCGTGCCGTAACCAGGCAGTGATATCAAATTAGCATCCGATTAGCATCAGGAAGACTGTAGCTAGCAATCAATTCATGTGCACAATATTAACTATATATTAGCTATTTTTGAGTGCTAAAAGATTACTGACTGTTGATTTAATGCCAGCTAGCACAAAACAGCCATACCCTGGGCATTGGGCAACACCCCCATCCGCCATCTGCATTTTCACAGCATGAAGTCTCCACCGGGCACTCAGACACACCATCAGCACACAAAACCGCCACAACTGGTTCTGCCAGAGAAGTATACAAAACCACAAGCATGTTTTATTAACAAGTTTAGATTACAATGAAGTAAACAGATACACCGGATCAGTCATAACTGATATCTGCCTAAACAGCTCTGACCTGTCGAGGCATGAACTCCACAAGATCTAATCAGGTGTTTTGATGGATCTGGCACCAAGACATGAGCAACAGATCCTTTTGTGGATCTTCTTTGGAAGCAGACAGAACGGTCTATCCTCCCCCCAACCTGCGAGTCTTGGTCTCTCATGACCCTGGTTCACCGGTTGCCCTTCCTTAAACCACTTTTGGTAGGTATTAACCACTGTATCCTGGGACACACCCCACAATACCTGCTGTTTCAGATTTGATCCAGATGATCTGACCCATTGTCTAGACATCACACCTGCCCATTTCTCCCGCTTCTTTAGTTTTCCATGTTCACTAGTTTTCTATTATACCCCACCCTCTGACAGGTAATATAATCAAACTCATTAATTTCCACCTCTCAGTGGTTCGGTGGTGTTAATGTTATGGCTGATCGGTGTACACTTCGAAATAAATAAAATGTTTGTTCTGCTTTGTATGAGGACGATGTAGTTTCTGTACTTCCCACCTGTCTTTTTGACACAGGAAGTGCTATCAGCGGTGCACTCCTGGTCGCTCGGACAGCAGTGTTTCCCGTCTGAACAGACGATGCCCTGAGACACACAGATCAACCTTACATTCAGTTACTAAGGAAGGAATTAAATACTCAAATAATCACAAGGCGGTACAATTACAATAAAACAGAGGTGCTCTTAATGTTGTATCATCATGTCCTTCATGAAGTATTTTTATCCGTTTACAGTTACATTTCCATCAAAAATAGGTCCTACTTTTACTTATATTATAGCAGCTATAAAGAATCATTAACTCACGAACATCTGTTCGTTTTCTCTTGAAGGTAATAAGATGAAAATGACCAAAGGAGGCGTTTCTGTGGTACGTTAGTTACCTGCTCTACAGGACAGCAGGCGTACGTGTTGGATGCTCTGAGACAGGAGAACTCTGACGGACAGAACGAATCATCCAGGCAGGCGGTGTCATACATGTCATTAGCAACAGATGAGCTGATCATTCTGAATGACTGGAAGAATGACAGGATTTTATTCAGACAAACTGGGCTGCAAAAACCGGCCTCATATCAGAAATGGCCTTGGATTTAGCGTTAGCATGAGCTAGGATGGAACTGACTCAGTAGTGTGAACATGTTGAGATAAATCACATATCATAAAAGGTCTGCGATCACATAATTCTACAGTATACCAGGTGTATAGGTGTATACCGGAACAGAGCTGGTGTTTGGGTTTCTTATGTTTGCTAGCTGGCTAAAGTGTTTCTAAAGGAGTTAGCATTAATGCTAGATGAAATGACTGCATGCTAGGTGCAGTTTAAAGCACAAAACAGCCACTTGAATGACACGTTTGTGTGTGTGTGTGTGTGTGTGTGTGTGTGTGTGTGTGTGTGGGTGTGGGTGTGGGTGTGTGAAATGAAACCGGTTAATGAGGTAGTAGACAGTAAGACAGAGCGACCCGGTGGTTAGAGTGTTACAGGTTGTGTTCTCACTTTGACGAGGTCGGTGTGTTGGGAAGGAAACCTCTCAGCCCACGGTAGCCAGTGTGTAGCGTTTGTGCACCTCGATTCTTTCACATCGCACAACATGCCCTCAGGGCAACAGTGTAAGTGGTCCTCACAGCACTCGGCCTGTACAAACAATCACACACTCATAGTCACATCCTGTACACGATCTCACACACGCACATACCGTCGGTTACTGTACACAACCACACACATACACACAATCACATCCTATACACAATCACACACAATCACGTACTGTACACAATCACACACTAAATCATACACATGTAATCACACACAATCACATACTGTACAGAATCACACACACACACACACACACATACAGTACACAATTACAGGCAATCACACACGTAAACACTTACTGTTCACAACCACACACATACACACAATCACATCCTGTACACAATAACACACACAATCACGTACTGTACACAATCACACACTAAATCATACACATGCAATCACACACAATCACATACTGTACAGAATCACACACACACACACACACACACACACACACACACACACACATACATACATTACACAATTACAGGCAATCACACACACGTAAACACTTACTGTTCACAACCACACACATACACACAATCACATCCTGTACACAATAACACACACAATCACATACTGTACATAATCACACACAAAATCACACTTACTCAACCACACACAATAACATACTGTACACAAGCACACACACACACACACACACACACACACAATCACATACTGTACACAATCACACACACACAGTCACATAATGTACAAACGCACACACACAATCATGCACTGTGCACAGTCACACACACACAATCACATACTGTACAATCACACACACATAAACACACTCTCTACACAATCATGCACGCCGGCACCTACTGTACATAATCATACACACAATCAATCACAAATCCACTCACATACACTCAATCATACACATGTAATCACACAATCCTATGCTCATGCAATCTCACACACGCATTAACACACCTTGTACAAACGCAGTCACATACATACAGTCACACACACACAATCACACACACTGTCACTTACTATACATAACCACACACACGCAATCACATACTGTACACATCACATCACATCTCTCTCACACACACACACACACACACACACACACACACACACACACACACACACACACACACACACTGGAACACACCATCCCAGAAGACAGTGTGTGTGTGTGTGTGTGTGTGTGTGTTAGTCCTAGGGAAGTGGGTGTGGTCTTTGTGTCTGTCAGTCCTGGTAAAGAAGACATGTCCTCTGTGTCTGTCAGTCCCACACTGACCGTTCTACTGACCTGATCAAAGGGACAGCAGTTGTATTCTCCAGACTGAATCTGGCAACACGTCTGCTCGTCCCCACAGCGATGGTAATCAGGACATTTCGAACCGGCCACAAGGCTCAGCAAGAGCACGCCAGCTGTCAGTCTTAACATCTGCAGAGACCAAGAAAAAAAAGAGGAATTAAAACTGAAAAACCTAAAAAAAAAAAAAAAAAGGACAGAGACTTTAAATAACTGAAGTTACACTGAGTTTATAGTTTTAATTACGGTTCATTGTTCATTCAAATAAATTAATAAATAAATAAATAAAAATTGCGACCAAACAAACAAACAAATAAATAAGTCAATAAATAATTTTATAGAGAAAAACCCTTTTGAACAAGTAGATAATAGATAGAAAATATAAAATTATGAGTTGAAAAAATACAAATGTATAAAAGTTTAAATTATGTTCATATTAATGCTAAGTGTTAATAAATATCTTACAAATATTTAAGAAAAATAAAAATAAGTTAATTAAAAATAAGTTCTTATTTTAATTAACAATTCCAACAAAATTATCCAAACAGATATAAAAGTAAATTGCGAAATAACCACAAAATGATAAGAAACATAAAAATGTTCAATAAAGTAAAAATTATTTGAAAAATAAATAAAGATAAGACTGATAAAGTGAAAATGTCACTGCAACGTTTTTCTTTTTGTCTGCTGCAGTCAGGAACAGAAAGTGAATTCCACAAACTGGGAACGCTGAAGCTGACAGCAGCTTCCCCATTTCTTAGATTCTCTTCCTTTTAAAATGAGGAAGGCGGTTAAAACAGGCGGTTAAAACTCTCATGGAGTCAGAGATTTATATCAGAGTGGACAGTTTCCAAAGATAGACAAAATAAATAGAGGAAAGTGTTGAGGTCTGAATGAGAACCCAACCACGTACAACACGTGTTGTTTGTCATCTGGAGCTCCAGATCAAATGTCAAACCCACCGCTCTCAAAACACCTAAACCTTCAGTGCTATTCATGTCAGAGTATCAGTTCCTCTTATTATAAACCAGTCAGTCAGGTGCGAAACACACACACACACACACACACACACACACACACACAGAGCGACTTCACCCAGATTTTCTACCTTCTGCAGCACAGCTAAAAGTGCATCTGTTAAAACAGCGCTGTCGTCTCTGCACGTCTCTGGTGTAAAACTGAACTGTCACTGGTGGGGAAATAACATGAAAATTCCCCCACCGAGTTCAGCTAGCGTCCTGTGCGGTTAGATAATGGATAGAAAGTGCAACAGGAACATGACACGCTGTAGCGCTCGTGATCGATGCAAAGCAGATATGTGAGAACTGTACGTGGTCCAGGTCGTTTCCAATCACAAACTAAAAACGCAGCACGTATTTGTTTAGTGACGCATTTTGTTCATAGGTTTTTTGTAGTTTGGGACGCAGAGCTGGAGGGTTCATGGGCATGAAGATGCTGTGTCAGGTTTGACAGAAGTGTGTGTTAACTTCTGGTTCTTCCTCATGGTTATGCCGGAACCATAACTAGTCCTGAAGATCCTGCTTGCTGTAAGCGTTCCATTGAAGAGCTCACCGAACTCTCCGTATTCTCTTCTCTACTCTCTACTCTCTCTCTCTCTCTCTCTTCACCTCCCACTCAGTCAAGCTACACCTGATACGACTGAGGCACCAGGATATACCAGTTCTCCCGACTTCTTCTTCTGCTCTTCCAGACCTGCCTGATCCACTCTGACCCTCATACGTCTGCTTGGAGGCTCACCTACTGAACATCACTCACTGTCGCCGTCGCAGTCTAAAGATCACCATAATGGACAGAGTGCTGGGGCTGAGACTGATATAAACAGTTCGTATGGATGATGTTTTACTGTCCATCAGTGAACGGTTGACAAAATCAGACTTCATGTTAGAACTATAACGACTTTCCTAGTTACACACTGGCACTGTTTTTTTATATACCACTGGATTATCTATAATTGTGTCACCTAAATGAGGACAGGTTCCCTTTTGAGTCTGGTTCCTCTAAAGGTTTCTTCCTGTTTTCATCTCTGGGATAAAATTAATATAAATGTATAATCCAGATCCTAAATCTTATACTTCTGTAAAGCTGCTTTAGGACAATTTGTACAGCTAAAATTAAAATAAATTGAATAGTAGGACATAAAAAAAATAAATAAACAATAATAATAATAATAATAATTATTATTATTATTATTATTATTATTATAATTATTATATTTTTTTATATAATGCTATCATTCTTTACAACATTAAGAAGCAAACAGACAAAAAGACGAATTAAAAAGAACAGGCTATAAAAAAACTAAATAAAACGAACAGGAAGTGAAACAGCAGCAAAGTGAAGCAGGGTGACAGGTTACAGTCACTCAGTCATTTTATTATTTCTACATAATTAAACAGACAATAAAAGATTCTTCTTACCCTCATATGGGTCACTCTGGAAACCTGGGGGCTTCTGACCTGATCAAACATCACTGTCTCTTCCCCGAGCTTCTGGTTCTCGGCTGCAAGAGATGACTGGTCAGTGTGTATCGTGTGTTTTATACCAATCCCTCACATCGGAGACATTACACAACAGTCCTTCCAGTCACACATGACACAATTTCATACAGTGACACCCTGGACAATTACAAAATTCTGATCAGATATTAAATTAACATCACCTGACAAAACAACTGACATGGACACCACAAGACCTCTGAAGGTGTCCTGTGGCATCCAGACGTTGGCGACAGATCCTTCTGTGGATCTTCTGTGGGTTCGGACCAGATGGTCTGGCCTTCACCCTCACACACATCTAATCATCAGTGTCCATGACCCTGTCACCGGTTCACCAGGTGTCCTTCCTTGGCCCCTTTTTGGTACCTACCAACCACTGTATACTGGGACACACCCCAGAAGACCTGCTGTTTTGGAGATGATGTGACCCAGTCGTCTAGACATCACTTGTCCCTTGTCAAAGTCACTCAGATTCTTACACTTGCCCATTTTTCCTGATTCCAGCACAACAACTTTGAGAACTGACTGTACACTTGTTGACTAATGTATCCCACTGCTTGACAGGTGTCACTGTAGTGAGATCATGTGATCTGAGTGACTTTGATTAGACGACTGGGTCAGGATCATCTCCATAACAGCAGGTCTTCTGGGGTGTGTCCTAGTATACAGTGGTTAGGATTATTATCGATCATAAGGTTTTGATTAGTTTTCTAATTTTCTGACAGCATTCACAGTGTGAGCTTCACGGTGGAGGAGTTTACATGGCACGGTGTCTCTTTATCAGAAGTGCCGATAGGCAACGGTGCGAGAAAGGGAAAACAAGGAAGTAACTTAAACAGGAACCAACATTAAATGTGTGCCTATCTTAAATTAATAAAAATGGCTGGTGAACTGCTGCAGTGTAAAAAGCAATAAAACACGTAACCTAGTGGTTAAGGAACTAGCCTTGTGACCGAAAGGTCCCGGGTTCGATCCCGGGCAAGACACGACTGAGGTGCCCTTGCGCAAGGCACCTACCTCCCTCAACTGCTCCCCAGGCTTTGTGGTTTGGGGCTGCACGACCCCCCCATCCCCCACCCCGCTCCGGGCAAGTGTGTTTACCGCCCTCTAGTGTTCACTGGTGTGGGTTTCACTGCATGGACGGGTTGAGTGCAGAGGTCACATTCCTCTGTGTGCAAGCACAGTAGGTAAATAGTTCAGCAACTTTGTTTTATCACAGCACCACATGGCTGATTATTGTCCACTAACTGCACATGTTTTATTCTTTGACCCGTTCTCTGAGCCTGACACTGCCCTCCTTAACCGTGTGAACTTTTCTGATAACACTCTTTAAACGTATGATTAAACACAGCAGGTTTGTTTTCTGGAGAATACGCGTTCTCACTTCCTGACTTTCATTTCGTTTATCTCCCTGTGGGTTCCTGATGTTTACATTAAAAACACACACGGTTGAGACCGTTGAAGTGTATGTGCTTAACTCCAGACGCTCTCTCAGACACTCACTCTCAGACGCTCTCTCTCAGACGCTCACTCTCAGACGCTCACTCTCAGACGCTCACTCTCAGACGCTCTCTCTCAGACGCTCTCTCTCAGACGCTCTCTCTCAGACGCTCACTCTCAGACGCTCTCTCTCAGACGCTCTCTCTCAGACGCTCACTCTCAGACGCTCGCAAAGTCAGACGCAAAGTCAGACGTGAACCAGTAGACATTTCAGCAAAACCTAAAAAACTCAACCAGTGCATGTGAAACAATTTAAGAAACCAAAGCCTGTTGTTTTACACTAGCTTAATTAACAAATGGAGTAAGGAATAATAAATAAATAGTTAATATAAGAAATACACTGAAGTGCCAGAAAACCCAGTGAACCAGTCTAACACTTAGAAGGCCCCTAACGAGGCACAGACTCCACATGCTTGTTGCACTGTTCTGTAGTTAATAAACACCAGACTATCTGCACAATGGTCCACAATTCTGTTGTATTATGATGTTTAGGATTTCTCCGTTCGACAATGTGATACATGGCAACCCAGATAACACTGAGATCTGGTGACTTAGGTGTGAATGACTAAACCTCAAACTCATAAGTGTTCCTCTAACCATAATCTGGTGTGTCTAGACATGTGGGCAGTGGATTGTCCTGCAGGAAGACACAGAAAAGGAGGCACACAGAGAGGTTTGTAGATGTACCAGGGGTCCCATGGAATACCAGTTAGACAAATCCCACACCATTATAGAGCCACAAGCAGCCTGTGTATTTTGCATGCTGGTCATGGCATGCAGACTTTGGGAAACATGTGGCGTCCTGACTCATTTGCTATATGGCAATGATACAGACTGGTGTAGTGTGTTACAAAATTGAACTGTTGCACAAAATGGGATCTTGCGGGGAAACTCACACCCAAACAATTACAACACCATCTCATGCTTTCACAACATCATGCAGGAGAAAATATGTGCACCTCTGACCATCACGCGGTTATGTGGTCCAAATCAGACAGTTGTATGGAATGCGTTTATAAGGTACAGCATTTTTTTGTCCCGTCTCTGGAACGCGAACCTGTGAGCTCCATGAAGACCTTAAGATCGGAGCAGAGGAACTCGAGTGTTCAGACTTCAACCCGACTGAACCCTGACTGAACCCCTGACCTTCTCACTTACACAACATCAGCATCTGATCTCAATAATGCTCTTGTTTCCCAATGACCAAAAATCCCTCAGATACACTCGAAAGGAAACATGGACTTGATGGTCAGAGGTGCACTTACTTTTAATCATATGATTTAAGAAAAAAAAGAAACAATTTAAATAATAAACACTGTTTCAGTGAAAGTAATATAGATCAGAAGATTAACATTTGTGCATCAACCACACAGAGTTCGTCCACAACGGACATCTCGTGTTAGTCAGTAAGTCAGTCAGTATGTTAATCAGTCAGTCAGTCAGTATTTCATCCACTTTGTCAGGCTCAGTTTGTTCAGATAGACAGACAGATAGACAGACAAAAAGATAGACAGACAAATAGACAGACAGACAGACAGACAGACTAATAGACAGACTGATAGACAGACTGATAGACAGACTGATAGACAGACAGACAGACAGACAGATAGATAGATAGACAAACTGATAGACAGACTGATAGACAGACTGATAGACAGACTGATAGACAGACAGACAGATAGACAGACAGACAGATAGATAGACTTATAGACAGACAGACAGATAGACAGATAGACAGACAGACAGACAGACAGACAGACAGACTGATAGACAGACAGACAGATA
>JAOVVF010000025.1:25939308-25961683 GCA_028565595.1 Duopalatinus emarginatus
TAATGTTAGGAGATCTATCAGCTAGCTTAATGATAGCTATCATTTAAATCTGTTAAAAATACACCAAAATGCAAGAATGCATCTCATCTCATCCATGTGAAATCTTATCCACATAAAAAATTCTTCCGACACCAATGCGTCTAGAGGTGTCCCAGGGGTCACATATGGAACGGCAGATAAACAAACCCCACACCGTTAAGGAAACACCACCAGTCTGTGTACTGTATTTTGCATAAGCTATTCTGTACCAGCTTTTCTTGGACCATTGTCGCTTTGTGATAACCCAAAGCTCCAATGCAGACCTTCACCTTCTTTACATTCAACCCAGAGGTGAAGAACGTTCACAGCGGTATAAGTATGTATGGTGAACCTCAGGGTTCGTTAAATGGAAAAACCAACCGTGAAGCAGACTGGAGCTGTTTTTATTTTCACAATGCACAAATCAAGCAGACCACAGAATCCAACCCCAATCTAACTCTGACCGACTCTGAAGGTGGTCTGCATATGGTTCATTTGTGGGCCTTTGCGATGCTGGGTTCGTTAAGACGTTTTCACATATGCAGAAAAATGTCGAGTCATCAGTCTGTAATCACTCAGGCTTGCATGAAACTCTAATTTTTTCTTCCTTGCCATTCTTTAATCATTCCTCTCCATCCAGACGCCTAGGGACAGAACATTGTGATGCCGGTGTGATGCCAACAATTCTGTAGATTATTAGTTATTAAAATGATTATAAACTGCAGGTACAGTGTAAATCACTACATTATAGAGTGGTTCAGAAACACAGCTATAGGAATCAACACTAACAAGACAATATTATGACTTTCTAGATGTATATTACTGAATCAGTCTGTATATACAGAGGAAACTCACCACCCACCACGTCTTTCTGCTATCAGTTACAGGACAAGCCATTCAGGTAGGTTTTACTTTCTTTTGTGTGATTGTCATGTAGTCATGTCCGCTTTTTCACCTGTAGTTTTCCCTTCAAACACATTTTAGAAAACAGACCTTAGTGAGTTTGGAGGTGGCAAAAAAACCTTAAATTGACGATAACCATCATGTGTCCTGACTCCAGTACTAACCGACTTTATCTGCTTGGGGCGATAAACAAAGCGTCCTTTCGGCATCAGATTTTAAGAATGCTGATTGGCTAAATTTATGAAATGAATTGAACGTGAACTATTTGCCTACTGTGAACACTAGGGGGCAGTGAACACACTTGCCCAGAGCAGGGGGGCAGCCCCAAACCACAGTCCCCAGAGAGCAGATGGGGGAGTTAGGTGCCTTGCTCAAGGGCACCTCAGTTGTGTCTTGCCCTAGGCAGGGACAGAACCCGTGACGTTCCGGTCACAACACCGGTTCCCCTAACAACTAGGCCACAGCTGCTATGTGCAGGTTTTGACTTAGCAACAGTTTGCAGTTAGGTGTGTTTCTGCCATCACTGGGCAATGTTTCTGTTGCCCCTCTGATAGGAACAGCACAGCCGACTGCGAACCGCTGCTGAGATATAATAACCACATAGCAACATGAAATCGAAGCTAATTTGTCCTTAATATATTAAAATTTGTCACATATTTATACTTCACATAAGTAGTTACTGATTATATATACATGTATATAAGTAAGTCAAATATAAGTAATATAAATATAAATAGAAAATATATATATAAATATGATTTCCACCAGGGAGGGTGGCATCCTAGCGCCCTCTATTGGCCAGCCAAGTGTAAAATATTTTAGTTCACTCAGGAGTTCTAGGCCGAGTGAAATTGCTGCTTTTGATTCTTCTGCATTTTGGTGTGCATTAGTTCCACATGTCACATTTATAAATACAGAAAGACAGAAAAAAGATCTTCAAACTCATTACTGAACCTTTGTATAAAAGTCAGAGCACAGAGAAACACAGAGCCGTCTCTTCATAAATAACCACATAATTATATAAATAAATCCTTGAAAACATGTTGTGTATCACACCAGTGTTTATTTCCCTCTTTTTGTGCTACATGGTGTTTCTGCAGCGCTGCATTTCTGGCATGTTTGATTCACTACCTGGGGTCAGTTGATTCAGAGTTAAATCAGACTGCGACCAAGTCTCTCACAGATGCTCACAGAGCCGAGTGTTATTCCTCTGTTATAATGTAAAGAAAACACTAAGGGTCCATACAGATGGACTACACACTGTAAATGTGGAGCACTAAACAGATTCAGCCTAACTAGTCCAACCTTACTGACTCACTACCACTACATAAAACCACAGAACAACAGACCGACAGACTTACAAACTGACAGACTTACAGACTTACAAACTGACAGACTTACAGACCAACAGGCTTACAGAATTACAGACTTACAGACCGACAGACTTACAGACAGACATACATAAAGACCGACAGACTTACATACCCACAGACTTACAGACCGACAGACTTACAAACTGACAGACTTACAGACTGACAGACTTGCAGAGTGACAAACTTACAGACTGACAGACTTGCAGAATGACAAACTTACAGACTGAGACTTACAGACCGACAGACTTACAGACCGACAGATTCACAGACCAACAGGCTTACAGAATTACAGACCGACAGACTTACAGACCGACAGACTTACAAACTGACAGACTTACAGACCAACAGGCTTACAGAATTACAGACTTACAGACAGACATACATAAAGACCGACAGACTTACAGACCGACAGACTCACAATCTGACAGACTTACAGATCAACAGACTGACAGACTTGCAGAATGACAAACTTACAGACTGAGACTTACAGACCGACAGACTTACAGACCGACAGATTCACAGACCAACAGGCTTACAGAATTACAGACCGACAGACTTACAGACCGACAGACTTACAAACTGACAGACTTACAAACTGACAGACTTACAGACCAACAGGCTTACAGAATTACAGACTTACAGACAGACATACATAAAGACTGACAGACTTACAGACCGACAGACTCACAATCTGACAGACTTACAGATCAACAGAGTGACAGACTTACAGACTGACAGACTTGCAGAATGACAAACTTACAGACTGAGACTTACAGACCGACAGACTTTCTAGCAGTATATTGGTTTTGAGTTCTTGAATCCTGGTCCATCTGCACTAGCTTCGGATACTCCAAATAAGCACTTTTGACTAAGCACTGACTAAGCACTTTTCTAAGTCTCTCTGGCATGTGCCAAATGCTGTAAATGTAAATTTAATGGTTGATGTGGTACAGTAGTGACATCATCGGCTCCCACGTGAGAGACCTGGGTCTGATTCCCAGTCTGAGCAGCCGGTCTGTGTCACACCAATAAGGGTCCTTGGGCAAGACGCCTGACACTACATTGGTCTACTTGTAACACCAGTAAACTTGGATAAGAGCGTCTGCCAAACTCTGTAAATGTTAATTCCTGATTTTTCAGACATGCATGCGTAACAATCACCTTGAACAAAAATAAAGATAAAGTCCTGAATGGAGTCCATAGCTGTGTCCCAAATAAGCAGCTGCAGAGGTCTATGTAGTCCTGACTTCACATCTGCCTCACAAAATGCAGCTGAAATTCCTTAAATTTTTTATTTTCATTGATTTAGATCTGTAACAGGCTGACGGACAAAGTCCACTGCTGAAATCCTTATACAAATAAAACTGAACTGAACTGAATGAAGCAGACTTGACAGACTTCACCTGACTGCACGCTGGTGTTTGTGTGTTAATGAATATTAAATTCAGTTTAATCATGTGGAATCCTTATGATGGACCGTGATGGACCATGATGGATCTATATAAAGGAGTGTTCCTCTGATTGGTGGTTCAGCTCTCATAGCAATCACACATCAGGCATCAGGGTGAAGCTGCACTGTCACACCGGTGTTTAAATCATCAGGGCAGATTAGTCAGGGATTAGTTACAGCTAATATCCATCAGCGTCAGATATACAGTCTGATTATTTATAAAGTCACCAAGCGTGGGTAGGGTTCAACAAGATCTCTTAATTAGACAAAATCTCTCTCTCTCGCTGTCTCTCTACCTCTACCTCTCTCTCTCTCTCTCTCTCTCTCTCTCCCTGTCACCTTCTCACTCTACCTCTCTCTCTCTTGCTGTCTCTCGCTCTCTGTCACTCTCACTGTCTCTCTACCTCTCTGTCTCTCTCTTTCTCCCTCTCTATCTCAGTCTCTTTCTGTCTGTCTCCCTCTCTCCCTTTCTCTCTCCCTCTCTCTGTCTCTTTCTCTCTCTCTTTATCTCTCTCTCTCTGTCTTTCTCTCTCCCTCCCCCCCCTCTCTGTCATGTCACTCTCTCTCTTTCTCTCTCTATGTGTGTGTCTCTCTCTCTCTCTCTCTGTCACTCTCTCCGTCACTCTCCCTCTCTTTCTCTCCCTCTCTTTCTCTCCCTCTCTCTCCCTCATACCACACTCGCATGAATGAGAAGCAGTACTTTGATTTTATGCATGAACAGAGTGCAGTGGTGTAGAATACACACATGCACTCATCACTCACTCACGGAGTGATCCCACGTCCCACACACGCGAAACCAAGCAAACGTGTACACACATTCCGTTGTCTCTCTCTCTTTCTCACACACACACACACATACACACACACTTGTCTTGCTATTCTTCTGAGGACCTCGTACAGACGTAACGAGAGATAATTAACACTATGTCTAATCCTGTCGCTAACCATAACCTCGGTAATCAAACGACTTCGCAATCAAGCAAAGTGACAAACAACAACATCCTGGTCCTCAACCAGACGTCCCCATGATGTCAAAACAATCAGAAATTCCGATTTGTGCTGGGATTTCTGGTCCCCACCAAGATACAAAAACACAGAAAACACAGATCAACAAACACACACACACACACACACACACCCTGTCCCACAGGATGGCCAGATGGAAAGGGCTGTAGTACTCTCTCTCTCTGTGTATGTGTGTGTGTGTGTCTTCACTTCACTCTCTTTCTCTCTCTTTTGTGCGACGGTTGTGCTGTAAGTCTATCCCTCACTAATTGCTGGAGCGGTTTAAACACAAAGCCGACCGCTGAAACTCCACACCGCCAGTCAGAAACGTTTACAATGTGTTACACAGAAAATGTGTGTGTGTGTGTGTGTGTGTGTGTGTGTGTGTGTGTGTGTGTGTGTGTGTGTAGAAAGGATTTTATGTCCATAGAATCAAGTGGACCTGCATGTTTTAAAAACATGACCCAGATAATACATCAAGGACTTGCTATTTTGGGGACATCCACCGAGATCTGTGGTCTGGCCTTCTCTCCGAGGCAGTGGTTTCATTTATTAACTCGGGATTAAAGTGTGTGAGGGGAAAAGGAAGATTATCACGCCCTAAAATCCATAGATTTACGCCGGATTCGCTTAAAATTCCCCAAAACTACGAACCTTCTCGATTTCGGTATACATTGTTTTTTTTATGTCTGAAGGACCTGAAGGTGCTTTAATTTCGGAGCCGGACTCGTCATGTGAAGGACATGTGGAGAATCTTAACTGCATCAGACTACATAATATTTTTCCCTTTCATGATGTCCACTGTGTGAAGTGAAGGGACTCACTGACCACTGTGCTTGCACACAGAGGAATTTGACCTCCACATGCAGTGAAACACACACACACCAGGGGGCAGTGAACACACATGCCTGGAGCTGTGGGCAACCCCTATCCATGGCACCTGGGGAGCAGTTATGGAGTTAGGTTAGCATCTGTTAGCATCAGTTAGCGATTCACTGAGCAACAGAAACTGTGCCCGGTGACAGCAGAAGTGCAGCCAATTGCAAACACATGTACCGAGCAACATAAATGTAGCCAATCAGCTTCCAATCACGTACTCAATCAGTACAGACTGAATCAGAAGCAGTGTGCACTGTTTTACCAGTAAATTCCAGTATACAAGCGAGCAGTATGCACAACCTCAGACGCACTAGATCCGCCATCTTTACCAGGTCATGTGACGCATTATGTCACATCAGAGACGTTTTTTTTTCCCCAAATGTATTTTTTTAACAGTAGAATGTTTTCTTTTTTACCTCAGAAGAAATTAGTAATACAGAAATTATAAAAAAAAAAAACTTCTGTTGCTCCTCTTCAGTTCCGAACATCTGCGCTGTTTGAATTGCATTATGGGATACAGAACAGTGTGCTCAGTTCACAAACTGCAAAATGTCTCCTGAGGCAGTTCGTCATCCGGGAACTTTTCCCGTACTGCTTGATGCATACTGCACATTTGGACACACTAGTCACGCTCGCACCCTGCTTTCGCGTACTGTTCAGTACAGAAGTACGCGATTTCAGATGCAGCCCTAGTTCATCGCCTCAGGAGGAGTCAGTTAGAGGCGGAGTAAAGACACAACGTTTTTAGCCAGTGATGAATGTGATTACGTACAACGCAGGATTCAAGCTGCTTCCAAATTCAATACAGTATGCACACTAAAATCTGTTTGAGTACTTTTGTGGAGAAACTACAGGTCAAAGAGCTCGGAACAGATGTACAACACAAAAGACTCGTGAAGAAGGTGAAACTTACATTCACTGCTTCTCCTGTAATCGGTACAGCAGAGAGACTCGAGGCTAGCTGGCCAGTTTTCTGTCAAGTAATATACAACACTCCTAATATTGAAAATCCTAATATTGTCATGTGAGTGTTTTTGTTCATATATCTGTATGTTTCTGAAATTGTACTAGGAGGGTTCGTGTAGAATGATCTTCACCCTCCGCCATTGGACATGACTGTAGACTTTGACTAAAATTGTAGACTAAAATTTGACCCTGGATATGGTCTGAAAAGGGAATCAGGTCCATACAAATCTTTAAGGGTGATCTTTATTACAGCACTGAGGACTGAGGACCATGTTGCAGTACTAGACCAGGACATGACGAACACCCGGAATTAATTACTAACCTAGCCTGAGAACATCTCCGCATGGTTTAAATCCAATTTCATGTGTTTTTGAAATTCAGTCGGCGGAAAATCTAATATGACTACAAAGCTAGCAGACAATAATGTCCCCTGGTGGAGACATTATAAGTCTTATAGTTCACATAGTGTCTGAATTCGAGCTGCCAGTCTGAACCGAGGTTTATCAGGTACAGGTCTGATGTGCAGTGTCAGAATTGTTGGCAAGTTATTTAAGCGCAGTTTGGCAGACGTTCTTAATAACAACGTTTTACAAAGCGTGTCTATTAGTGACTACATGTTCACTAGGTCACAGAGTAACACTACCTCACGGGACATGGACTCCACATGAACCCCCGACTTCCTGCAGAACGCTCCGCAATTCTCTTGTATTCTGTGGTGTAGGATTTCTGTGTTCCACAGCACATTGTACGGCATCCCACATAGACAAAGGCTGGTGGTGGCACCATAACAGTGTTGGGTTTGTTTATCTGCTGTTCCACATGGGACCCCTGGGACACCTCCGGACGTCTCTGACAGGTGAACGCTATGTGTGATGAGTTCCACCTGTTCATTTCCTGTATTCATTCTGATGGGTTTGTCCTCTTCTGAACAGGACAATGGACCACCACACACGTCTAGAGACACCAGATTATGGTTAGAGGAACACTCGTCTGAGTTTGGGTATTAGTCAGTCACACCTAAAGTCACCAGATCTCAGCGTTATTGAACACATCTGGGACGTCAGAGCTCTGTTGGGCGTTCTGCAGAAAGTATGACGTTCATTGCTTACAGAATATTTCTTCAAGCTTGTGGTGTCCATGCCCTGTGGAGGACCTACCGAGTATTAGACTGGTGTACCACTAGTCTATGTTTTTTTCCACTGGCTCATCTGTACCAGCTTTTCTAATCCAACAGGAATTACCGTGTAAAATGCATTGTTTTGAAAAGCACAGGTACTCAGTGAGTGCAGTCTGGACTCACACGAAGACAATTGAGCCGACTCATCGAAGCCTTGAGTGTTTCCTGAGGGGGTGGATTGGAGGGTGGCGGGGGAGTGTTTACTCAACATTTACCTGCTCTGGACAATGAGATCTGACTGGAAAATCTCGTGTGAGATGAGTCAACGTTTCAGAAAAGCTTTGGAGCATGGGCCACATAACGTGCAAGAATCTTGACCATGTGCGCCGCCTGTTACCAGTCGCTCGACCGAAACTAAACAACGTATTCAGGTCTGCAGTGCGACGTTTCCACAGGAGAGGAGGACCGTTTTAAACGTGATACGACTTGTAAACCAGCTCCAGACGTATTAAAAAAGGATTGCACACGCGACTTAACTGATTTAACGCAATGCTGGTGCGAAGGCCACCCCTGCAAAAGTCGTCTGCCCAAACGTCCACCACCTGTCCCAACCCCACCCCCAGCCCCACCCCCAGCCCCCAATCATAAACGGATGTTACATGCTATGTTTAAAATGAAGTGAAATACGCAACTCTACAATGAGTGCAGGAGAAAAAAAATCCAATCCAAACATTTTACTAAAAACAAACCATTTGTAGTTAAGTGGAAACTGTATTTTGAATATGGCCCAATTAAACCCTTTCACTGCATTGTAACAGGGCGGTAATTGAGCAAAGCCACAGGACTGAAAAACAGGGCACTGTAATAAAAAAAAACAGCTGAGTAGATTGGAAGTCTTATCCAATTCCTGAGAAATGTTCATTAGAAACAGTGGTCAGGCCAAGCGGTCCTTCAGGGAGATGGAGTCAAACAGGCAACACTCACTATATAGTTGGTTTTTGGGGTATTTCTGCTGAACAGACAGCATGCCATTATGACTTGTAAAATCGGCCAGCTTTAGCCACCAATATGCAGCGGTGACAGAACTGTAACTGCCCTTGTCTCATATGAGTTCAACTGTATCATAGATTTAATTTTCATATCCTTTCATATTGCAAGAAGAGATATGAATATGAAAAAAGATGTCCTGAAACCTGAGAAATATTCAGGGTGAGGGAAAGCGAGACAAAAATGTCGAATGTACCGAGGTAATAAAACTCAGTGGTTTATGACATCTCTATTCGCTGTTATAAACTCAGCACACAGACTGCTTATGCATCAAAAAGACCCACAGCATTGAGTAAAAAGCTGCACCCTCACACCCAGACCCCCTCTTTTGTCCCTTTTTAGTCAAATCTGGTTCTAATCAGCCACCAGGCAAATCGAAGTAATCCTGTTCCCATAATAGAGGCCTTCCTCAAACCTGAACCTTCTCCTGCACCTCATCAATCCTTCACTGCCGCCTCTTATTTGCCGCACTTTCCAAGCATTGCTGAAAAAAAAAAACCCACACACACGTCCACCATGTTATCAGTACATCTGTTTGCTCACTCAAGTGTACTCTGTCATGGTGACGAGCGTGTAGCCTGTATCTTCTATTGGAATATAAGTGCCCTGAACTCATCACCTTTAACCTTTGCAATCCAATTTCAGGCTCTGGTGACCTCATCAACAAGTCTGGATGCTTGGCTGGGTGTGAACCATGCGTAGCGAGACAAGCAAAGTTTGCACTGCTGGCTTGGGCGGAGGCATGAGAGAGCCATCCATCAGAGTCTCTGTTGTACCTGCTGGCGTCCCTTGACCTCTGCCCTCTACCTTGCCTGAAATGATGGCTTGCTGCTGTTGGGACAGGTCCAGGAGAATTAGGTCAGACTGCGGCGAGCCGAAGGAGCACGGCGTAAATTGGAAACACATGCGAGGGGGGGGGGGAACACACAGGAACACACGGGAAGATTTAATGGCGCTGAAGGTGGCGATGTGGCTGATGGGGAGAGCTGGGGCTGAGGTGAGTGCGGCTGTGGGGGGAAGAAAAAAGGTTTCGAGGTTCGGCCCAGAGAGAAAATGGGATTACGCAGAGATTCAAAAAGACAAAAAAAAAAAGGAATGAATTTGACGAGGCTATGACCCTGCATGACAAAGAGGGTTGTAATTGACTTGAAGGTTAATCTCGGGCACAGCTAAGCTCAAGATGTGTGTGAGTTTGAGTAGCCTGTGAACAGAGCGTTAGTTACCCTGACAGCTCTATTTTCAGTAATTGCCATAATAGCTACAGATTGTAATTGCGCAGGGGTTGGGATTTCCACGTCTGGGGAAATAGACCCGACATGGTTACATTCACAAAGCGTTACTACAGGAGGAAGTAAAGATTTACGCAGGTCAGATTTAATTCCTCACCGCCTAATTTACACACTCAGGAGTTTAATTTTCTATTGTGTATTGACATTAAAGTATGTTCTTAAATCTGTGTTAATTATTCTCTTGTATTTTATCTGGAGGCTGAAACAGAAGAACCAGATCTGGTTGTAAATATCCGCTCTTTTGTCACTTCAGGTGTGTGTGTGTGTGTGTGTGTGTGTGTGTGTGTGTGCGCAAGAGGAGTGCCTTGAGTACGCAGCTGAGGTTTAGGGTGTAAAAAATGCTCCTTGCGTAAACGGGAATTGCTGGTTCAGAGACATGACAAAGCCTCTGGCTTTCTGTGAATGGCCCGAGAGCAGGAACGTTAAAGAACCGTGGAACAGTTTGTGAGCAATGGAGCAAGTGAGTGTGCGAGTGAGTGAGTGTGCGAGTGAGTGAGTGAGTGAGTGAGTGAGAGCGAGTGTATGAGTCAGAGTATGAGTGTCTATTCATTTCTGCGTGTTTGCATTAGAGCACGGGTATGTGAAACGAACTTTCGTCGCCCCTGCGCGAGTATATCCTGCAGCACCTTTCTGAAAAATTTCTCGCTCTTCTCGCACTCTGTCTTTATCTAAGTGATAGACCCTGGGGCTGAAATATCTAAGTGCATGCGAGGCAAGTTGAGACACAGCCGGAGATGCGGAACGGTGGGAGGGAGACGGAGATTACGAGGGAGCAACAACCCGAACGCAGCAGGGAGGAATACCGCAGGGAGGAAGGGAAAGCTCATGAGGAGGACCGCTTTCTTCAGTGGGTGTGTTAGGGGAATGTATTTTCAGGCGACATCCATGAAAGCCGATGAAAGTTTCTGTGTTCGTGTGTCTGACTTGATACCAGTCTGACTCAGAAGCACTTTCATTCTGTCTCGCCTATCTCCGCAAGTCTTTCTGTCATTCTCTGTCTCGTCCATCTCTCCCATGCCCAAACCTCTTTCATGGACACTCTCAGCGGGGCAGCCTTGTAACTCAACACCTCTCTCTTTTGTCCCCTTTTCTTGTTCTTATCCTTTCATCTTTTTCAACTTTCTGGGGAAATGGGGTTCTTTGATGGGACAGAAACTTCTGTAATAGTTGGGAAAAGAAAAAAGAAAAGACAGGAAGTGTGTGAGAGCCTGAAAAGAGTTGGGGACATGAAAAATAGGTTAATATGTAAAATCAGAGCTGTCTGGTACAAACTGTAGTCAAAACCATAAGTAATGGTTATTCTCAATACGGTGTAGTGAATGCTGGGAAAACACACTGCCGGTTAATCTTTTGTCAGTAACTAAGGTGGTCATTAGACTTGTTAAAATCTCACGATTGTCAGCCAAAGTAAATATACATTAGTACATCCTTGTAAATAGATAAAATGATGGATCTCATCCTTCCCCTCTATTCAGGGATGTTTTCCAAGCAACTGTCATCTCTGTCCATGGTGTGTAATTTGTCATTCGAGTACACCCAATCTGAAAGGCCTGGTAATTAAGTAATCAGTAAGATTGGGTGTCTTCGGAGGATTTGCACATTGTGAAGAAAAAGAGGCCCACAGTTTTTTTTAAATCTAAATAAGTTTAGGTCTAAGGAATTTGGTCTGCTGTGTTCGGACATGCATTATAAACATTATCATTCTTGATACATCACCTGCCATTAAACTGCATTTTGGGCGACGGGACTGTGATTGCTCGGCTTGAGAATGTTTACATTGCTTAACAGAAAACTGTTCATGACTAGCCGTCCTTTAGCAAAAAAAAATAAGAACACTAGGTACAATCACATTTTACTTCTGTCATGATGACATCATATCTATCCCCCAATCTGTTAGTGTACTGGTGTGCAGGACATCTGATCTGAACAAACAACAATACCAGTTATAAACTCAAGCGTGAGATTGGACCATTTGTTTTGTAAGACTACAGGGGATTCTGGTGTAGTCTGCCTTAAACATACAGGATTATGATGTCTGTTGAGCCTGTTGAGATGCTCTGCCTACAGATCACAGTCTGATGTCTTTCATACACTTTTCTGCCTACATGCTTCAGAATCCTGACTTCTGTATGTACACATGAAATTCTGTGCGTCACACTGTGACAAAACTGGTTTTTCAGACTAACATGGTTACTGAATTAAACAACTTTCACTGAATTATTCCAGAGTTTCATTTGAAACAGTAAATTAGATAATCTCTTGCAAATGGTGCTTAGGGGGAAAACTGTCTGTAATTGATTGTCTGCAATGTAAAGCTTCATTATGTAGGCAGAATGGAAGTTCAATTAATGATAAATCCCAGACTCTTTAGTAAAAGCTGGAATTTTCTAACGTAAGACTAACATGGTTTTAACTATCACAGGATTCCCATGGGCCAGTTGCACAAACACCTGATCTTTTTATTTTCCATGTCAACTTGTAATTATGGTGTTGTGTTCAGGCCACAAAGTATAATAAGTGATTTTACATTTGTATTATTTTACTGTGAATATAATAAGATACCTTTGCAAGGACGACTTTGATTACTTACTTTTTTGCAGATTGCATATACCAAGATACATCAAGTAGGTTAAAGGCCAGCCAGTAGGATTTTGGAGCCACTGGCAATTTAGCCTTGTAATACTGTCTACAACAGCTCGTGTGAATGCCATAGTTAAGACCAGTCTTATTTCAGCCTGGGTGTAGCTTTGGCTTGTATAATAGATTCTATTTCCTTTCTATAAATGGGCTTCACGTACTACCTGTTTAGCAGTAAGGACAGCATTACTTATGACCTGTTGGAGCAACTATCATGAGAGGAGTTTCTGTTTACTCAAGACATACTGCTCTATTCGCAAACATTTTTCACTGTTCCATATTCATACACGTTAAACACGTGACACCACAATACCGCTCTTGCTTGATGTGTTTACGAAATGGCTTTGAAATAGAAAGATGTAGAAAAGCATTCATGCTAGTGGCATTCATGATCTGATCCGGCCTAGTCAAATCTAAACAAACCTGATGACAGATTGACAGTTGGTGAGCTAGACAGCTTTACGAATGTTAAGGATTTTACCTTACCCAGAGCTTAATGACCTCATTGATGAGAATCATTTACTAGACAACAGGGTCTCAGTTGTTTCAGAAGTGAAGTCAAGATTACCTGTCAGTGGCAACATCAAAAATGTTACAGAGTGCTTGTCTATTCCTGGGATGGAGTGGGCATATCCAAATGGGATTCATTTGTGTATTAATATTATTCTTTTAGCAACAATCAATGTGTGTGGCTAGCAAGCTGCTACTGTATACTGATAATTAGCTGAAAAATATTTGGTTTACAGAGAAGGGATACAAGCATTCTGAAAAGCAATTACCATGTTCGTACTTTCTGCATCCAAATTCTGGAAAAGTAAATAAATACATAAATAAATAAATTCCATATGAAACAAACTAGTATAAACCAAACCAGATATTTCTAGTGCTGCATAAGATTAATACGACCCCAAAGGATTCCAGTCATTCAACACTTACTCATTCAACCAGAAGCTCAGATTACCCACACTAATGATTTCTAGAAAAAAAAATCTGATCTACATAATTTGGCTACCTCAGATATCGCTGATCAGCCAAGACATGTCTGGTATGCCAAATTTCACGTCTTTGTAACTGCACTGAAGCTATGAAGCTAACCACCAATTAGTATCATGCAGCTGCATGCCAAAAATATTACACACTTGCCTCTAACAACATAGTACGTCTAAGTAATATCATAAACAGTATCATAAAACTGTATATGACTCTATTAAAAATTTTAAATATATTTTTGAATCAATATCTAAAACGATTACCACTACAGTCAGATGCTATGGAATGTACATTTGCTACTTTAATAGATAACAGTTTTTCATACTGTAAAAGTCTCAGGGCTGTACATTAACTGGTGTAGCGATATGTAAAATATAAAAAAATACTTCTTAATACTGTTTCTTGTACTGCACGTAAGTAATATAATTAGTCATATGCTTTTTATATAATGAGGATTTTGTGGGATGCTTATTTTCTTTTATTTTTAACTACAAGCTGATGACAGATCATTCCCTGCCTGCCTCACCACAAACATTTGGAGTTCATATTTTAGCCAGGGGAAATTCCTAAATCACATAAAATGATAAATGTGGTAATGAATGTTAATGGTAACATAAGTATTTTATGATTCACAAGGCTGAGGTAAAGCTTAGTGTAAGCTTACTCACGGTCAAAGACTGTTCTTCCTCTGGAATACTAACCCCATGGTACAGAAGCAACAGATTGCCGTTCACGTCACAAAAATAGCAAGCAACATCCAAAAGATTAGCTGATTTCTTCAGACCAATCCCCTAGTCCGAAGTTTTTTTCCAGTTCCCTAAAACACAAAGTCAATTAACAAATTCACCATAGTATTTTAAAAAACACTATCCTGTCACATACAACCTCTCATCAAATGGCTATAATATATGTATATGATATAAATTTAGGAGGAAATGGCAAACAATGTTGTAACTGAAGTTAACTTACTTTACTAATCTTAACAAAGATAGTACAAAGTTGAGTATGTAATGTAATGTATAAATTAACCAAACAATTTTTACAACTTACGAGTTTCTTCAGACGCAATATAAAGCTTGTACCATTTGTCATCATAATAAAAAAACACAACATGCCAAACAACAACTATTTAATACATTTTGTAATTATTAATGAAATGTAATTCATTTTGTCAATCAGTACTGACAATTATTGCTAGCTTTAGTTTTCTTTGTGGCCCTGAATTACTGCACATTAACAGAAGATTCTTACATAATATTAACATTGAATATTAAATATGTTAAGTAGGTGTGAATAAGTGTGAATATACTTCGATCCTAGGCAGAAAGTAAGAAAGCAGCACATGAAGAACAAGCATGTCTTGGCCAATACTTTCTCTTTAATTGTGTGTTTCCTCCCCAGAAGCTGAAGGCTTTAGTGTTAATTAAGGAATCAGACAAACAGAAACTAGCTGTTAGCTCTGTTCAAACGGAAACCTCGTCACGTTTCAAGGCTTTTTCTTCAATGAGTTGAAATGTTGGCTGATTACACCCACAGACAGCAGATGTTGTTCCTTCGTTTTCCTTCTCATGTTCTTCATGTCTTCTTCTTTTTCATCCCCCTCCTCTTGAAACCAGCCCCCTTCTGGGTCTTGTCCTATATGAAAGCTTCAGAAATCTCTCACCTTTCCGTACGGACACTCCTGGGAGACTGCTTGGCGCGTCTTGGGAAAGATCTCTTCTTCATATTCGAATCGGAAGTCGGTTGTTTTCAGTCAGATTTTCGCTCGTAGTCAGCGTGTGAAGGAATCTTCTACTTTAAAAAAGCGCTAAAAGTTGCTGCAAGTGGTAGCATTAGGCTATCGCTGGGCGAGCCGTTAACGTCGCGCGCACGGACTGTGCGAGGAGAGGAGAGGAGAGGAGAGGAGAGGAGAGCGGCGCGAGATGTCTCGCGAGCTGTCCGATCAGAGGAATTTAAAAATTTAAAAAAACTCCGGATTATTAACGGAATCTAACGGAATCTCTGTGGACTTTCTGACGAAATGAAACGAGGATGAACCGACGCCGTGGACGGATATTTTAAAATAAAATTAAAAATAAAATACAAATTAAGCTTGAGATTGTTGAGGTGATCTTCACTTTGACGAATTCTTCAGAGTGGAAACTTGCTCGTGGGAATCAATGCGGTTTCAGTCGAAAGGACGTGCGGTCCGAAACTCACCTAAACGGTAAGATAATGAGGTAATAATGTGTGTTAATTGTTTTTAGTTTTAGGACAGAAGTTGGGCGTTATCATTAACTGCACTTTGAAAGATTCGGTCTGTTTACGTGTATAAAAAGGTGTACAATCCTAACACCACGTTGGATTTAGTGGGGTTTTTTTGTTTTGTTTTGTTTTTTTTTTTTTTTAGGTACACCAAATTTGACAGGCTTCCAAACATTGCAGGCTAATTATACAATTTGACGATAAGTAACTAGCAGAACCCGTTTGTGTTTTCACTCAGCACCTAGTCTATATGTCAAAGTATTTAAGAGGACCTGAAGGAGCTAAGGTCTGTAAAACACCTTGAGAATATCTGGAAGGTTTTTTTTTATTCTTAATGCTAAATAAACACAAGTGTTAAAAGATCAAATACGGTGTTAAATTGACCCTGTTCTTGTTTGTTATCTGTTTCTGTTGGAAAAAACAGTGTAGGTTATAATTAAAGTGTCTGTAGAGTATATATGTAGAGTTTTTTTGGTTTGACTTTGGAAATGTTCCTACATTAATATTTGGTAAGCTTTGCTGTATTCCAAATTTCAGTTGCAGACTAAAACAAGCCAAGATTTCCCTATCCAGGTTGATCCAGGTAACAGTTAGCAGACGTCTTTCCTGTTAGCAGATGTTAGCATAGGCTTACATATGCACTACTTTCCAGATGCATCCTTTATTGTTTACTTTCTTCAGATTCTCGCTAGTATGCGTTTACCAATGGACACATCATATTTGGCCAGGACTGAATGAGAGTTCGGCTTCAGGCGGGTGTTTCTCTTCACACATCATCCCCTAAGTATGCCCGATGTGTTTTGTTGATTTTTCTCCTGGCTGGCCTTGGATGGATTGTTTCTCTGCAGAATGAGTAAAGGCTTTTTGTTTTGCACTTATTTTCCAGCTGCTTGTAGATTCCAGAGACAGCCAAAAGGAAGACAGAGAGAGAGACAGAGAGAAAGAGAGAGAGAGAGAGAGAAAGAGGCACTGGGTCAAAGGACTGAATGTGATGACAAACATGTTGGAGCCAATATCTAAATTTTCCAGCTTTCAGACAGATCTTATTATTTACATTCCTTCTCAGCTAGCTGCCTGTTTACCATCTGACTGATCACAAAATGTTCATTTACACTGCATTTATTCATTTACGCACATGTCCACATATAAAACCCACATGGAAGAGTTACAGTATGATCAGTGCTGTTAAGGGGCCTGCCTGGGATTCAACCTCACAACCTTCTGCTCACTACTGCAAAATCATACAACACTGTGTATATATATATATATATATATATATATATATATGTACACACACAGTGTTGTATGATTTTGCACACCTATTTTTACACCTAGCACAAGAAATGTTTACAAATTAACACAGGGGTTTAAAAAAAACAACCCTAACAGTTAAGGGAGTTTTTCAAGGGACAGGCAGAGTTTTCTCTAGGATTTGACCTTACAACCTTTAGGTCACTATTGAAAAGCGTGATGCCAATTTGATGTATGTACATATAATAGGTTTTTAATTAAAAAATGGGCCTAATTTCAATCCTTATCCTGTGTCAGGAGCCCAAAAGAGGCACACAGGTATTTGACCCCACAACCTAATGACCACTAATATGGATAATACGCTAAATTCTGTATAACTGCTGCTACAATTCTGTGAGCAAGTGAGTGAATGAGTAAGCAAATCAGTAAGTGGCTTTTAGGCACTTCAGGTTGTCTGGACATGCTAGGCTATGAATTAGACTTATCCTTCTAATTTCAGAGAAAAGAGGGAGGAGCTGTCTACTATAAAAGTTTTTTTTTCTTAACATAACCATTTAAACCTTTTCCCATCATTCATACGGAACGTAGTGAAAGTACAGATGTAGATGTCATTGTCGCAGGACGAGCAGTCGTATTTTAGATTTACAAGCAGAACGGCTGTGCATGTGTTATGGAAAAAACAGATATACAGGGAGACGAGAGTGGCACTGGACGAATGTATCTCCAGGGTATAGCTGCCAGAGGATCAGCTACTGAAAAAGCACATAATAAAAGCACACACACACACACACACACACACACACACACACACACACACACACAGAGGCAACTGTTGGCTCTGTTCTAACCTGCACAGCTATAACAGAAAGTAAAAAAAAACAAAACAAAACAAACATTACACGTGTGTCACATCCAGACCTAATATCAGGTGTTAAAAAGGTTGTAAAAGTAGATGAGAAGAGAAGCTTGAATATGAAGGAAGCATTCCCATTCACTGCATTGGCAACATTGTCCAGAGCAGGTCTCAGAGCTGCGTCTGGACTGTCTCTGCCTCTTGACAGGAGACAGAGAGTGAGAGAGCAAGAGAGAGGAGAAAAGGGAGAAAGAGAGAGAGAGAGAGAATGGCCACCCAAACCTGTACGATCTACATGATGACGTCCTGTTACACGGTGGCTCTGATCCTAAAATCCCAAATATCAGAAACACGTGTGCTGAGTCGCAGCGACATTCCTGCACTGATTGTGATTCGATAAGCTCCTGCAACCAATTTCCTTTTTTCTTTGCTGTTTAATTTCCCGGTCTCTCTGGGAGAGAATGTTGACCTTGGCCTTTTTCCACAGGGTGTGTTGATGAGTGGGATGCTGCTAATCCTCACTGATGCTGAATAAGGGCTCGGTGATATGGGAGTGTTTAATCAAGGCTGTGTTTTCCCGTGACGTTGTTGCAGTCGGCCAAAAAAGGAAAAAAACACATTTCTTAGCTTGTATTTATACTTCTTTTTGGAGCTGTCAGATCTGATTATGGTTATAATTATTTTGGTGACATGAAGCGATATTGCACACACACCCTGGGCCTCAGTGATAGAGCGGATATGAAGGAATTTATTCGTAAATTAATCGCAGGAGCTTTTACAGAAGAAATGTGGAGTACATAAAAATCCAGCTCGTTTGGAAAGACATTAGTGTTTTGTACGTTTCACTCCTGAGTTTGTACACTGAAGTGCCAGAAAAGCTGGTACACCAGTTTAATGCTTGGTAAGTCCCCCAGGGGGCACAGACTCCACAAGCTTGTGGAAATATTCTGTAGGCACTGAACACCGTACTTCCTGCAGAATGGTCCCAGATGTGTTCAATAACGTTGAGATCTGGTGACTGGTGACCATAATTTGGTGTCTCTAGACGTGTCTGGTGGACCATTGTCCTGTTAGAAGAGGACAAACCCATCAGAATGAATACAGGACACAGAACTGGTGGAACTCATCACACACAGTGTTCACCTGTCAGAGACATCTGGAGGTGTCCCAGGGGCCACATGGAATGGCAGATAAACAAACATCATACCATTATGGAGACACTACCAGACTGTGTATTTTGCATATGTTGCAACTCATTTGAGCAGCTCGATCTGCGATTTTATATACCAACTACACTGGAAGTTTAAATGTCAGTGAGTCAGTTGAAGGAAACGTAGACAACATTCTTTTTTCTCAATATCAACAAAGGTATTCATACTAATATACACCAGATCAGCCACAGCATTAACACCACTTATCTAAACAGCCACCAAAACATCTCTAATCTGTAAAGGCATGGACTCCACAAGACCTCTGAAGGTATCTGGCACCAAGATGTTAGTAACAGATCCTTTTGTGGATCTTCTCTGGATCACTTTAGCCTTCATCCCTCATGCACATCAGTGAGTCTTGGTCTCCCAAGGACCCTGTTACTGGTTCACCGGTTGTCCTTTCCTGGACCACTTCGGTAGGTACTTTATACTGGGACACACCCCACAAGTTTTTGGAGATGGTCTGTCCCAGTTGTCTAGACGTCACAATTTGGCTATTGTAAAGTTGTGTAGATATTTATACTTGCCCATTTTTTTGCCCTCTGTTTCAAAGACATGAGCTTTGCAAACCAACTGTTCACCTGTTGTCTAACATATCCCACCTGTTGACAGGTGCCACTGTAATGGGATAATTAATGTTATTCACATCACCTGTGACGTGTGGTTTTGTGGTTTTACTGGCTGATCTCAGTTCAGCATGTTCAGTCTGCTTGTCCCCGTAAGGGGAAGAGTCACAGCAAAGCAATGCAAAGTTCTTCTGACAGATTCATGGAAGCACTTATGGGATATCTTAAAGCAATATGTTAGACAGGGAACTCCACCACCACCACCACCATCATCATCAACAGAACATTCATTGAGAGAATATTCTTTGAACGAACAATGTTCACCAGAGACTTGTGGAATCTATGAAAGCTGTGCTGATCATGGGCTAATTGTGGCCCAATTCCATCCTAATGTAACATTCCTGACATTTTTATCCTGCTTTAAACCACAAGCTATCTTTGGCTTTGGGTCCATAGACTGAAGTGGTTCAGACTGTAAAAAAAATAAAGGTGGTACAGACTGGTGGTGTCTCCATAATAGTATTAGGTTTGTTTATCCACCATTCCACATGTGACCCCTGGGACACCTCCAGACATCTCTGACAGGTGAACACTATGTGTGATGAGTTCCACCTGTTCATGTCCCGTATTCATTCTGACGCGTTTGTCCTCTGCTAACAGGACAATGGACCACCACACACGTCTAGAGACACCAGATTATGGTTAGAGGAACACTCATCAGGAACTCTGGCGTTCCTTATTACAAGCTTGTGGAGTTTTCTGGTACTTCTGTGTATTTTCAAAAGAGCTAGCAATAGTGCTTGACGATCTTAATCGCTTTCTGCGAAGCCTGTTACCTAAACTGAGAGCTGTGTGCCTGAATGTTTTACTTGTAACAGTCCTGCTGAGCTGCATGCCTGACAAGTGGCAGTGGGTCGATGGTGAGGTGTGTAATTGGAAAATGAGTCTTCAACATGGCTGATGTGCCTGATTTATGTGTGTTGTTAACCACACACGGGGAAAGTGTCGTTTTCCAATGGGAACTTAATAAGTGTGTGTGTGTGTGTGTGTGTGTGTGTGTGTGTGTGTGTGTGTGTTCGTCTTGAACACACACGTGCAGGTGATGGACTAGGAGGATGTCAGCAGCAAACAGTAGCACTTTATCTCCATAACGCTCCATTTGCTGTGATCATGTGCGCCACTGGGTCTGTTAGCCAGGCACAACAAAACAGCTTGGCTCTGTGTGCTTTATACCCACACAGGCACGGACACACACACACACTTACAGAGTCCATTACTCTTAAACCCTGCACACCCGCATACACACACACACATAAACAGGCTCTCCTTTGTGTCCTATCTCACCGCTAGCCTTTTAACGCAAACGTGAATTCGACACTTGGAACCTCCTTATCTTACATGCTTGCACTACTCTCTCTCTCTCTCTCTCTCTCTCTCTCGCACACACACACACACACAAATGCATACACACATACAGACAGTCTAAGCCAGCTAATACTATCCCCATAACAACCACAGGCTTACAGAAAACTGCGCCGCATTACAAACACGAGGTCTACCGCAGATCCTTCCAGGTCGTCCCCAGGAGATTAAACAAGCGCCGTGCTCCAGTCTCCAGACTCGACTGTAACTGTTTATAACACCAGGGGAATTTCGTGCGAGAGAATCTTTCGAGCGCGATCACCCTCTGGTTTGATCAGCGTGAGCGTGACATTTCCACAAGTAAACACAACTCTATTAATTGCCGACTTGACAAACCCACAAAGCTCGCAGCTCCAAAAGGGATGTTTAGGATGGATGGGGCGACAGGAACACTGGGCGCTAAGGAAAAAAAACCTAATCCTGACGAAGGCTTTAGAAAGCTGCTTTAGATAAAATACAGACAGAAACACAGCAACGTATTTGAATCTTGAGACGTTTGTGAGCAGGAGCTCCAACCCGCTGTACATTGTGTAGTACAGATAACGTACAGGATGACGTCTCAAATGCAGTTCCGTTGTAACCCGTTCTCAAGGATAACAGCTTCGTGCTTGGAGCTGCAGAAGTACTTACAACATATTGCCAGAAGATTAATGACACATGGTCCATGTGCTGGTGCTTTAGCTCTCTCTCTCTCTCTCTCTCCCAGAATTCATTCCCATTCCCCATTCCAAATTTCCACTGCCACGATTCTACATACTGCATACTATTGTAGTATATACTACATACAGCATACAACTGTAGTATATACTACATACTGCATACTACTGTAGTATATACTACATACTGCATACTACTGTAGTATATACTACATACAGCATACAACTGTAGTATATGCTACATACTGCATACTACTGTAACATATACTACATACTGCATACTACTGTAGTATATGCTACATACTGCATACTACTGTAACATATACTACATACTGCATACTACTGTAGTATATGCTACATACTGCATACTACTGTAACATATACTACATACTGCATACTACTACAAAATATACTACATACTGCATACTACTGTAGTATATACTACATACTGCATACTACTGTAGTATATACTACATACTGCATACTACTGTAGTATAT
>JAOVVF010000025.1:25968139-25980980 GCA_028565595.1 Duopalatinus emarginatus
GGGGGTGGGGGGGGGGGGGGTTCTGACGACCATCTTCAGGGTCTGAAGTTAGACGGTGACCAGTAAGTCTGAGTGATGAAAAGACAACAAAATGAATTCATAATGTTTACAGAATTGTCACACTGTCCATTATAACACTTGCTGAGATTATTTAGCTCATGCTAACGTAGTACCGGTGAAGTTCTAAACCACACAGTTGTAAATGAAACCTACCTGATTATTGAGGTGCTGTGAATGCCTTGTCCTCTTACTGTCACGACTCTGTTGACTGTTTGAACTTCTTTTCCTGTTAGTGAACCTGTAAATCATAGACAGTGACAGACTGTATCTCAGGCCAAATCTCAGGAACATTGGACATCTAGAGATTCTATATGTCTGTGTTATGTCTTGTCTAAGTGAGTAGAACAACCCAACTCTGCACTTTTGTAGTTTTATTCCCACTAGTGTGTGCCAGAGCTCGGGGTTCTGGCCATTTAAGCTTTATTGTTATTGCAGTTAATTTTGTGAGATGGAAGCGTGCCTGGAATTTCTCTGACGGATGCAACGTGGGGTTCAGTCTTCCAGATCTCTCACACTTTCTGTCTTTCTCTTCCAGTTGATACGTCCTGGAAGTGATGCACTGGCTTCCCCTGGTTGCCATGGTGATCGCCTCGGCCCTGCTCTTCCCTCCTTGTCCCAGTGTGTCCAGGCTTGTTGCCGCGACAATGGAGCCTGGCACCAACCTCAGTTCTAGATCACTAGTCGATCCAATCTCCAGAGTCAACGATTCTCACCTCAACAAGTCAAGTGATAAAAAGTTACCTCACAGGACAGCGGATACACACATTCAAACCGGTCTGACAGTCAACGGCACGTCTTCGTTACTGAACGAGGACTCTTCCGAGAGGAGACGATATGAGATGGCTAAGACAGGAAGGACGGACCTGGGCTTGCGAACTTCAGGCAAACTTCAAGAAGGCCAGATGTCCAAGGAGAACCACATAGTTAAAGACTATACATCAACGGACGGTCAGTTTCAGGAGGACAGCAAGCTAGAAAGTCATATTGAAGGAGATGGGACAAAAGACAATGGGTTGAATAGCAAACACGAGAAGGTGGAAATGGATAGATTGACATTTAAAGAGTGGCCAAGGGACCTGCACCATGCAGACAGGCATACAAACAAGGAGGAGATGAGAGAAGGGGGCAGAGATGGAACGAGGGGTAACACGTCGCCCACAATGCCCGCGGTTCCCCCCGAGGGCTTGGGAATAGGCCTAGATGGCCTCCTGCAGATGGATGATGAACTTTTGCTGCTGGATACAAACCCTAGGGTGCTGTTCTCCACTTCCCCTTCACCTCCCAAACATCCTCCTTTGCAGATAATGATGGAATTGGGACTCATGCCGGAGCAGCAGGAAGAACAAGAAATGGATGACAAGGAGTTAAAGTCGGAGAAGGACGAAGACGGAGATTCCTACAGGAACCTCCTGCTGGATTTATCAGACTCTTCCGAGCAAGCGGCACCGTCCCTGCGCCGTAGGAAGCGCCAACTCATGCACACCGGCATCGAGCGCTCGGTTTGCGAGTCTACAAGCAGCTGGGTGATGGACCGGCGAACGGCGATTGACGTGCACATGCAAAACGTCACGGTGCTGGAAAAATTCCCCACCAAGAAGGGCATGATGACGCAGTACTTCTACGAGACGCGGTGCCGCGGACCAGATCACCGCGGCGTGCAAGCGGGGGAGCACGGCGTGGCCGGAGCGGGCTGCCTTGGTGTGGATAAGCGCCACTGGGTGAGCGAGTGTCAGACCAAGCAGTCGTACGTGAGGGCGTTCACATCGGACAACACCAGAGGGACAGGATGGAGGTGGATCCGCATCGACACATCCTGTGTCTGCGTGTTGTACTCGAGGACGCAAAAGAACAGAGCCTTAACCACACGTCAGGGGACCACATGATTGTGAGACGGGGAGGGGGGGATTTCCCGGATATACCTGTTTGTGGTCTTGAAATAAGTACAAAGTGCCTTAGAAGCCCATCGCATCTACTCCACCCATCATGAGAGCAGATATTCGGACGGTTTTTGGGTCGACACGGTTGTGTGAGGTGCGGGTACGAGTGGAGAAGCTGTGGTGCCGTTGTTGTTGTTGTTCGGGGGTTAGTAAAATCATGATGAATATTAACAAATGTACATGTACATGAATGTGTGGGCTTTAGTCTGTACGACACTGACACGGTGCCCAACAAATTAGTTGTGTTTAATAAAGTGCATTATGCGTATGTGTTATATAATATTTAATAACCCACACACACACACACACACACACTACCGTATCATTGTACGAGATAAACCGTAGGCTTACCTCTAAAGTGCAGCTTTGTGGTGGATTTGTTCCTGTATCTCCATTCACACTAGCAGCCATTTTGCACTGTTGCTGAAATCTCTCAATGCTGCTCCTAGAGTCCTGCTTTTTGCCTTCAGCCCCGAAGATAGTGTAATATTAATACAACAGGACAAAAAACAAGCATGAACCTGGAACGTTTTGCTCTTTGTGATATCCACTGCTAGTTTTAAGACCTGAAAAGGGGTGATGGTGTCAGAATAGGATCAAAAAACAAAATCTGTGCATTCTCAGTTACAAAATCTCATTTATTAAAAGATTTTAGTTTTTGGTGTGCAAAACTTTAGATCCGGTTACAGATTTTCCTTTTATGATGCGCAGATTTCCTTTTTTGCTGCGCAAAACTTTTGGACCTATTTTTGGGCAGGATCTAGACAGCTATTGCCTGTTGAAGTTAAGCCCCGCCCACCCAGGCTGTTTTACACCCCCCCGCTTTATCGCCGAGAGCGTGCCAAAGTTATCTTGAGGGGAAAATGGCCGACCAGCAAACACAGGTAAGCTGTGTGTTTGTTTTTTCAGCTTAGCTATTTTTAACGATTATGTTTTTAACTGTTAACTTCCCGCACTAAAGTTTAGTTAATGTTTACTAAATAAGTTTGGCGCGCTCTTGCGGGGGTGTGTAGAACGGCCTGGGTTGGCGGGGCTTAACTTCAACAGCCAATAGCTGTCTAGATCCCGCCCAACACTGACTGACTGACTAACTGATCAAAAGATTTGAGCAGCAACCAAAGAAAACATGGATTGTATTTCATAGTCTAGGCAATAATTAAATAAATTAATTAATTGATTAATAAACACACCACCTCATCCACTGTCCCTTACTTCTATCGGTCACACTACCGTATCTAAATGACTTAAATGTGTCTTATTTGCGTAACCTGATTCCTGACATTCTTGCTCTGACCGCTTTGCTTTGTTAACAGTTACACTTCCTTCACACCCCGCCCCCTTTTCCGCGCTGCGTTAAAACGTGGCCGGTGAGTTTATATGAGCAGTAGGGTCCAAGGATGAGTTCACTACCCAGAGCTACTCCACCTTTCTTTTTACATTTACTCAACCGCAGTAATAACAGTGTGTTCTTATGGACAATCTGGTATTTTTCAGATGACGGTTTGTCATGTGGTATAGACCACATGACCAAGGAACCGGGAAACATTTCAACTCTGATTTCATGACCAAGCTACTTGGCTAACTTTAGCGATTTACAGAAGATTTCTTACTTAAGTTAAAACTCTTAGTGTTAATGTGTTAATATTGTCAGAAATGTGCTGCTCATTTGGACATTGTGGTGCTCGTCAGAATTTGTAGACAGTTTCAAAAAACGTAAATTAACACACGAAAATTTAAAACATGAACATTTTTTAATAGAAAAAAACAAACCAACAGAAACATGTAGACTGAAGAAACGTTTAGCTTCAGTGGAGAAGTTGTCCATCAATAAAGTGAATATGGGAAAAGGGTTTTGAAATAGTTAATGACGTCGATTCAGGACTATATCCAGATCTTTATCTACACAGTGCACAGTTTGGACAGACGAATACATTTTTCTTAATTAACTTCAATCAATCAAAATCAACAGCTAAAGTCGCCACGATCCTGACCAGAGAAAGCAACAAGCACCAGCATGATAACAGAGAAACAAACGTCTGTCGTAAATCTGTTTAATAATAAGTGGCTGTTTGTGTTAAAAAAAAAATAAATAAAAACATACAATCTGATATTCTATATTTCTATTGGCTCTGAAGAACCTACAGGTCAAAACTCACTTAGCTAAAATTAGTACAAAACAACCTGTAGTCCTAAACAGATGTGTGTTTTATACACTCTGTTCTTCACCTCACAGTGAAGAAAAGTTTTCAGTTGGATCCTGGATCGCTTTTGCAATTGGTAAAACATTGTAAATGCTACATTAGAAACCTGATGATGTTGATACTTTATAACTTTATAACTTGCCCTTGATCCGATATGGCGGCTTTTAGGATGGTGGCCACGTTCTGGACATGGCCTAAAAGAGAGACCCCTTTAACTATTACTAGCAGGGGTAATTTAGATTTTCCCTTTCGCTTCTGAAATAAAACTTGAAATATAAAACACGGAAAAATATGCCAGAAAGCTCCACCCATGAGTCATTTTGGTGCTATGTTTGCAACTTAGCTTGACTTTGTCGCGCCGCTAGCCTCCTCACTCTGCATCACCGGTGATCAGTTTGCATTTTAAAAAAAAAGGAAATTCCTTCTTATTTGCAAAATGTAGCTATGCTGCTATGTGTAACTACATACACGCTATGTAGCTACGTGTCCAATACGGAAAGGTCTCGGTGGTGAAGTCAGACTTCTGGATCCGACTGAGAGAGAAATTAAAAAAAAGTGGACGTTAAAGAAAGTTTTCTCTTTTTTCCCGTCGTTCTCACCCGCATCCGTCAGTTCTGTTTACCACAAACCACAACGAAACACAACCTCAGTTTCTGAATTTTATCTGTCAAACGTAACTGTTGCAACACCAGTTCCATAAATGCTGTAATTTTTTTTAAACCTTTATGTATTTGTTATGTATCTATTATATTCAGGCTGTAAGTTATTACTGTTTATTAGTACATTAAGCATGAGTACCTGTGATATTAATATATTTCTCTGTAAATGTTCCGTCTGGGAGACATGTGCATCTGTGTAAGTATGTAACTATGTATATATTTATAGCATTACAGAAACACTCGTACTGCAGTGTGTGTGGAAGAATTTCACTTAGTGCCTGCAAAAACAATTTGTTTTAAATCCCTAAAAATCTTTGTTTACTGAGATGTATAGACTTTTATTCGATTTGGATCATGTAATTGAAAAATGATATATAAAGGCATTAATAAATAATGAAGTGAAAGCTGATTAAAAGTGCGGTATTTCTTTTTAAAGATTTATTGTACATACATTTTTTTTTTTTGTTGATAATAAAAATATTAAGTTAATTATTATTATATTAGTCTATATTGTTAATATACTCTCTCGCACTCTTTCTCTCTCTCTCGCTTTCTCTCGGACTCCCTCATGCTCGCTCTCGCTCTTTCTCACTCTCTTTCGCTCACACTCTCACTCACACTCTCGCTATCTCTCGCTCACACTCTTTCTTGCTCACACTCTCCCGCTCTCGCACTCTCTCACTCGCACTTTCCAGCTCGCTCTCGCTCTCTCTCTCTCGGTGACACTCTTATCTCTCACACTCTCTTGCTCACTCTCTCCTGCTCTCGCTCTCTTGCACTTTCTCTCACTCTCACTCGCACTTTCCCGCTCGCTCTCTCTCACACGCTCGCACTTTCCCGCTCGCTCTCTCTCACACGCTCGCACTTTCCCGCTCGCTCTCTCTCGCTCTCTCTCACACACGCGCTCCCCCTCTCGCTCTCTCTCACACAATTATGCAAAGACGCAGCATGAATTCTTATTGATTATTAATATACACTGTAGTTACTTAAGTGCTGGTTATTACAACCTGCCCAGATTTTTCCTGTCAGTGATGCTAACAAGCTAACAACCTGCTAACAAAGCTAACGTTCGTTCCATCACAGTTTAACGTAGCAGGATGAATGCACAGGTATTAGTTACTTATCTTGGTACTTTATTAAAAAAAAACTTAAAGCCTTTGACGACTGCTGATGTTTGTTAATATGGTAGAACTACGGTCGAGTTGCTACTTAAGTTAATTGTATAAGATTTATTTTACTGTTAGCTGTATTGGCCTTCTAGCACTGATGCACAGTTAGCAGTCCCTTGAAGTAAGTGCCAAAAAAAAATCATTTCACTCATCAGTTAACCCGTACAATGCAAAATTATGCTAATGCTAATGCTAACAGGACCAATGCTAAATAAAGTAGTCCATTGTGTTTTAAAGGCAGGACAAACATAACATAACGTAACATAAATGCGGAGTCATCGTCACGCTTCAAATAAACGGCAGTCATGGTCTCGCCGATTACACTGTAGGACTGTTACCCATCAACCCCGGCATGTCACATGACCTTGTCACAGTGTCTTACCTGTGACTTCATTTTGGATACAGAAGAGAAATCGCCTCATGTGAGAGCAGCAGCGCAGAGCAATGTGGGATGACAATGGCTGGAAACCGCACATGCATGGTGGGTGGGGCTGCTGACCAGGCTAGGGCCATTTTCCATCCTCTCTGTCCTCTCTGAGGACACCCTATCTTGGACCTCACAGTCCTCCAAAGGGCATTACTTTACTTCCTTGCTCTGCTTTGGACGTCACTATGCCTTCCTACTGTGCCAAGGACGTTTCTGTGCCTCCCTGCTTGGTCCACCTTCCTGCTTCACCGAGGATGTTGCTCCGCCTCCCAGCTTGACAGATGATGTTGCTCCGCCTCCTCTGGCCTTATTGAGATTCCTCTTCCCACTGGCTTTATGGTGATGCTTGGCTACACCTTGAAACTTCGTGTTAATGGCATTGACCCAAGAGCGCCCATGGAGCAATTGGCTGCACAGATGTCCAGGACCCCCTGTGACCCCTCCCCCCGTGACCTTATTATTCCGGAGCCACGCATTAAAGCTGATACTGATAATACCCAGGACTACATTACCCATCACATCACATGACCCTGTCACAGGCCAACCGTCCTCCTGAGTCTGGTTACACCTACATCATCAGCGCAGTCGCCCAAATTTGCCCCGAACTCTTCATCATGTGATGTCACGTCCATTTCCTCCTGCCTTGTCTTGTTTCCATGGTTTCTAGTTCACGTTCTTATGCAACTATGGTGAAACCCTAGAAAGCGCCGTTAGCCTTAGATGTTACGCGTAATTACTGTATCATTTTATCCTTGTACGGATCCTTGAACAGATCCGACAGTAACGTCGACGTTCCCGGCCTTTATATCGCCTAGTCTTGTTGCTGCCGACAAACGAGGCTAACGTGGCCAACAGGACAACAAGCTAAAAGACGAGCTAATGGTGTCCAGTTGAAAAAAAAAACATTAAGGAAGAGTGTGATGACTTGGAGACGATCCAGGAGCAGAACGTCAATGGCTCTTAGTGAGCTGTAGCTTAGACCATGGACTCTGACAGTCGAGTTAGCGTCGGACGCTAAGTGTAATTACAGTGCCATTTTGTCCATACGGAGATTTTTTTCCATAATTTAACGACAGATCTGAGAGAAATGTTGACGTTCCTGATACTTTTATGTTCCTTTCACTGCATTCGGGCTTTATAATGTTTGTTTAAATTATATGAACTAATATCATCTATACAGAATTTTCCACTTGCACTGCAGCAGTGTGAAGGCTGTCTCACACTCTCACTCTCTCGCACTCTCCCGATCTCTCTCTCACACTCTCTCTCTCTCTCTCTCTTTCTCACTCTCTCGCATGCTCTCACTCTCTCTCTCTCGCCGACTCTTTCTCCATCTCTTGCACTTTTTTTCTCTCTCTTGCTCACACTCTCCTGCTTTCGCTCTCACTCGCACTTTCCCGCTCTCGCTCTTGCGCGCTCTCGCGCTCGCACTCTCCCTCTCTCACTCTCTCTTTCGCATGCTCTCGCTCTCTCTCACACAAGCATGCAAAGACGCAGCATGAATTCTTAATGAATATATTTGCACATGTACAAATACCTTTGTTCTTTTTTTTTTTTTTTTGCAAACATACATACATGTCCTCAGTCTTAGGGTTGCAGCGAATCAACAACGGTCATTTACACAGCGGAACACATACTCACGTACGCACACACGACACATGAAACCCGATACATGCTCTAGAGTCCCTCTGAGCGGATCACAAACACACCGAGATGACCTGAGGTACCGTTCAGGACCGCTTTATTTTGATTTTCACATCCTCTGTTATATATCGTCAGTGGCTTTATGACTTTTTATTTCACAGGTGGCGAGTCTGAGTCTACCCGAGTCGCCGTCCTCGTCCTCGGCGACGGTTCGTTTGAAATCGTAACACAAGTTTGTCCTCAAAATTTTACACATTACAAGTAGCATAATTTCATATGACCATGTTTTTTGTACTTTTTTTTTCCTTTTTAGATATTTACGTTTTGAACTAGATAAAATCAAACTTACAGTCAGAATTAGGTAATAAATGAACATGTACATACAGTTGTTCGATACATACATAAAGAAAATAAATATAGTTATCATACAAAATCAAAAAAATAAAAATGAAAATACACACATTTTACAAATTGTTCCCCAGGCTCTCGATGTCGTCGTATGTTTTAATGTACACATATTTTCGTTTTTTTGAATTCACATTGTCTTATTCCCCAAAGGTTTGAGTCGTTGTTCGATGTTCGACATGCATCGCAACACAGAAGAAACAATTCTCGTACGGTTTAGTTCTCTTATTTTCGCTCTTCGTCCTCAGTTATGGCTTGCGTCGGGATGGCATCAAAGAGGACGCTGCGGGTTCTGTCCCTTCTCTAAAACATCCACCTTTTTTCTCTATCACTCTTTCTATCTTTTCCCCTCTCATTTCATCTCATTCCTCTTATCTCTCTGCACTCGTCTGTCTCATCCTGAGGCCGAACACTTAAACCTACCCTCGTTTACACATCAAGCCTCGCCTGAAGGGAAATCCCGTAACGCTTTTCAGCATGAGGTTCCTCGCACCCTGGGAGACACCGGAGATACCGCCTGTCCCCTGTCCTCACCTTCACGCTCGACCTCTCTCTCTCTCTCTCTCTCTCTCTGCTTTAACGATGCCGTCCCTCTGCGGCTACCTTCCATCCTGTCTGACTGGAAAACGATAAAACCCTGGGCGGCGGGAAAAAAAAACAAAAAACAAGGCCCCCCCCCCCTTTTTTTTTTTTTGTTTTCCGAGATGATACAATCTGGCGAAATGGGCCCTAGTGCTCAGGGCTGATCCAAATGATAGGAGCAGGGGGGAGCAAGCGGCAGTTTCGACTAAACCGACGACTGAGAGACATCATGGCACAGACGAAAAAGAGAGAACGACAGAGCGAAAGATAAAAAGAGTCCTCCAAGTCCCACACCTCCAGTGCGTCCTTCCTCACTGTCCTTTCTATGTCATACATTCGTCACGTCTTTAGTCCTTACATTTTTATTTTATTTTATATTTCATTATTTTTTAATCTTCCCGATTGCCACAGCTCCGTCTTCTGTTATTGCAGAATGGTTCAGACCAGTGGGGTGGTGGTGGTGGTTTTTTTTTTTTCTTCTTTTCTTCATGTTTTCGAAATGTATAATCATTGCTTTTTTTTCCTCTCTGTCCGTTTCCCAGTCGTGTGCTCACAGCGCCCCCTGTGGACAGACACAGAACGTCAACGTCAGCGCTTGCGTGACCTGGATTCGATTCGCTAGCGCGTCAACACCGATTCGCCTGAAACCAGGAATTCTTACAAGCCACTAAAGGCTTTGAGAATAATTAATCACAACATCAGTGTAGGGAACACGATGAGGCGGCTCCGGAACGTGACGCCCTTCAGACATGTGGAAACTGTAGTCGTTACTTTATTAAAGACTCGTAAACAAACGCCAAACGTACAATCAAAGCATTCCTGTTGGGCTTGTAAATGTAGAGCTTAAACCTCTCTTTCTACATGAGTGTGTGTGTGTGTGTGTGTGTGTGTGTGTGTGTGTGTTTAACTGCGCACCTTTTGAGGCCTTCAGCAAGAGTATGTTCTCACCGATGCCGACTCGCCCCTCGGAGACACTGCAGACAGACACCAGAGGTAAACACAGTGTTTATAAGCTTTGGCATTACAGGATGCGTCTCGAATCACATCCCGATCGTCATCGTTTCAAGTCTGACGTACCTTCACTCTGAACCTTCCGCAGGGTCACAGATGGAGTGGAGATGGCGGAGGCGCGGAAGTTAGCCGGCAGCGTCTCGGAAGAGTCTGAGGTCACTCCTCTCAGGTCCTTCTCACGGAACATCTTCCTCCAGGACGGGGAGCGGGTGAACGTCTTCGTGCCGTCCTAAGAGAGAACCGCAAATCCATCAACACTTGGCTGTGGTTCTGGTGCCTACGTTTAGCCGCTAGCTCCAAACGAATGTGGAACCGGGTTCTCAAATTGAGGCAAATAGGAGAAAAGAGTCCACAGACTCACACACTTACACCACCATGAACATTTGAGGTTAACGGTGTCTGGGTTTCATTTAGCTGCTAACAGATATAAATACGGCCGAACCGATGGAAGCTAGAAGCTAACAGTCAGTGGTGTTGGCTAATGGCCGCCACATTCCTCAATATTCTTCAGAACACATTGTACACAAACTCACATTATTGAACCACTTTTAGAGAATTTGATCAAACTTGTTTTCCAAACTCATCCCATCGTTTCATCATCTTTTATTCTACATACAGCAGAATATAATTAAGCGTATACTGCTTATACTTAGCATATGCTAGCAATAATACACTCGAGGTTCAGGTTGTATGCTGAGATATTGGCACAGTGTGATAGTAGATCAATATCTCACAGACAATTCAATGGATGACAATATTTCACTGGACAAGTTTATCGCAGCACACTTCCAATTTCACAATTCCATCGGTTTGCACATACAGACTCCTGCACACATACTGACAGACACTCCGCCACCCACTCTGCATATTTTGCACACCCTACTCTTATTTTTTGTATTTTTTAAATCCTCCTAATTCTTCTTAGATGTGTATTTCTATTTCTATTTTCATATTCTATTTTATTTTATATTTATTCTTATAGTTATTTCTGTGGACTGAGTCAAAGGCGTTTCACTGCAGGTTGTCCTGTGTATGTCTGTGTACATGACAAATAAATAAAACTTTCAAAACTTAAAAAAAACAACTTTGATCCATCCCGACCCTGGAGTGTATTATTGTGATTATACCACAGTTCTGTCCAGGTAAAATAGTTCCATTCTATCAGACGACCTGCTGATAAATCATCTAGTGTTATATATCTAATCGTCCCTATGCTGAAACATCAGACTGTAACAGTCGATGAGCTTCAATAACTACACAATAATTATTATACAGATAATAAACACTAATACATCCAATGAAAAAATAGGATTTATCTACTTGCTATAATTCATTGTGTCAGATGTTGTTGGTTTGTTTGGCTGGTTAACGTTGGCTTCGTCGCTACGGTTACGTGTGTAATCATGGCACTCACGGAACGTCTCTCAGCCAATCAGATCGCAGGGTCGGAACTAACCATGGTATAATAGCTACGATTCCTCACATTCTCTGGATCACCACCTATACACCATATCCGTCTGTTATGTACTGTGTAACATGACACCCACCTCATCTGGCCTCCTCTCGGTTCCCATGGCGATCAGGGAGTTGTACTCCTTCTCCAGGAGCTGGCGTGCCTGAGAAAGTGGCCAAAAAAAAAAAAAAAAAAGTCATAAACAGTTTTACCGTTTAGTATTTCTAAACATTTTTTTTGTCATCCTGATAACTTAGTAACAGTCACAAGTCAAGGTGACAGAACCACCACCACCACCCCCCCTCCAACTCACCTGTGTGTTCTGGTTGGGGATCTGCAGGAGCAGGGCCAGGTCGGTGTAGTCGAAGGTGTCGTCCAGGGCGAGCAGAGCTCCATGCACTCCGCTCTCGGCCAGGTTATCAGCGAATTCCTTCAGGCCGATGGACTGCACCCAGCACATCACACGCTCGTTTGACCACACCATCACATCTGCACATCATAAACCGGCAGAAGATTTTAGTTATAGCAAGTCGAGTATGTCCTGACTCATCATCAACTGAGCTAAAATGAACGTTGGAGCATGTTACGATCATTTAGAGCTACTGCATGTACAACACGTATAGCTATAAGCTATATAGTAGAGGTCTGCACTGGGATTGACGCAAATCTGGTGGGAACGGGTGGTTTGCACTTAGCTGCGGGAGGGAATGGGCGGCTAAAACAAAACACTGCAGGATTATACACTATAGCCTAAAGGTAATTCCAAATAAATAAAATACAGAGAATGAGAATAGATTACTTTATTTCATTTAAAAACTACACGTAAATAATGAAATAGGAGCGCTATTCCTGACAAGTGTGTCAAAATCTGCAGGTCAGGAAAACGAAACACACCTCAAGAATCTCTTTATTAATATCCTATATTAGGTTTTCTCCTGCAGAATGGAGAAGACACAAAATCAATGTATCTCTATCAGTGTTCGGGAATAATTCTTATAGCTCTGCAGGTTGCGGGCGGGAGTGGACATACACATTGAGGGAATGGGTGGACACACGTTGCGGTCGTGGGCGGTAATGGTCAGAAATTTGGCGGGAGCGGGATGAAGAAAACAGTCCTGCGCAGTTCTCTAATATACAGGATATATAGTAAAGCTAGACATGTGATTTACTGCAGATTTCGCATATTTTACATCCACATAAAACCTCTGCAGTTGTTGTAAAGCGACAAAACGACATGCAGTGCTGTGCCTATAACACCCCCCCCCCCACAAAAAAAAAAAAAAAAAAAAAAAA
>JAOVVF010000025.1:26251288-26263368 GCA_028565595.1 Duopalatinus emarginatus
AGACAGACAGACAGATAAACAGACAGACAGACAGACAAATAGACAGACAGACAGATAGATAGACCAAGAAAAATATATACAGACATACAGAACCAGACATTCAGATTACCAGACAGACAGATAGACATACAGCCAGACAGCCAGACATACAGATTAACAGACAGACATACAGACATAAGGACAGTCAGACAGACAGACGTACAGATTAACAGACAGACATAAGGACAGACAGACAGACAGACAGGGACATGTAGACATTGACACTGTAAAGAATATCAGTCGTATTTCTTAGCCTCTAGAAATCACTTTAAGGTTAAAGGTGAAAGGTCACTGACCTGGGCGTGACCGGCTGTGAGTGGGCGTTGGTCAGATCTTTAGCAGCAGAGCCTCCATCAGGTGGCGGCAGTTCAGGAGACGTCTGGCTCAGTTTAATATTCCCTAAAGGAAAAGAAAGACGGCGGTTCACCCTGAGTTTAAACCTAACCGGGATTACATCACCTTCATTACATCACTTCCTGTCAGGTCTGAGATGTGACACAGTGAACCAGTTCATCGTCTTGAGACGTGTGTGGTGGACCGTTGTCCTGTTAGAAGAGGACAAACCCATGAGGACATGAACAGGTGGAACTCATCACACCTAGTGTTCACCTGTCAGAGACGTCTGAAGGTGTCCCAGGGGTCACATGTAGAACGGTAGATAAACAAACCCCACACTGTTATGGAGACACCACCAGTATGTGTCTTTTCATTGGCTCATGGTTTGAATTTTGGAGCCGTATAGTGTCTCTTCACACTGTGAGACAGTGAGTCTACACTTTCCTCCAGTCTGTTGATATGAGAGTGGAGTTCGTTTTCCCCACAGCCGCCTGTGATGTGAAGTAAAGCTTCAGATTTTGGATGAAGTTCATAGAAGATCTTTGAGCTTCTCTGAGCTTATGCCTCTGCATGAGGACTGCGGAAGGAGCTGAATAATTGATCTAGTCTCAGTTTGAGTTTAATCAGGATGCTCGAGATGTCGGACTGTGAAAGTCTCCAAAAAGTTTAGTTATATTTCTGATACTTTGGTGGACGTGAATAAGTCTGATGTCAGGTTTGTCCTCTGTTCTGTATACAGTAGATCTACATCACACATCAGACTGATCTGGAAACCTGCCCTTAGGACTCACCTGCGTTGTTGGGGTAGGAGTCCATATCCAGATACGAGTGCTCCTGCATTTCCTGAGGCCCACCCACGACCCCGCCCACCATCATGGCCCCTCCGCCCTCCACCCCCATAAGGTCGGAGAAGTGTGGGTGGTGTTGGCCGGTCTGGGCCAGAGTTGGATAAAGGGAGGATGAAGAGTGCGTGTCTTTCCTCTGCAGCAAAGGAGGGAGGAGGGAGGAGCCTCCGGCGACCCCGTGAAGCCCTGCCCCTCCAGGGAGGAGCCCTGCTGTCAGGCTGAGGCCACCGCCCTCTTTGTCTCTCCATGGCAGCCAGCAGAGCTTCCAGGACACGAAGAGCGAGACAGAGAGCAGGACGATGCCACAGAAGGTCACGATGACGGAGAGGAGGCTGACCGAGATCTCTGAGGGAGAGACAGACAGACAGACAGAGAGACGGACAGACAAAAAGACAGACAGACCATTAGGTAAAAGGTACAAGAAGAAGGTGTATAAGACAGACTGAGAATTCTCAATTCTGATTGGCTGTCAGGTGTTGAACAGCAGCTCTGCTAATAGCACAGGTTTATATTAATACTAAACTCATTCTAATGCATTATTGTTTCCATAGTAACAGATTATCACAGGGGCGTGTACAGAGGACTCAACACTGATAATAAACAAATCAGAACTGCTCTCGAAACAAACCGTCAACCACAGATGGTCATTTATATATATATATATATATGTGTGTGTCTCTCTGTCTCTCTATATATAGTGTATATATATATACACTCTTTCTCTCTGTCTCTCTCTGTGTGTCTCTCTCTTTATATATTGTACTGTATATTTGCTCAGAGTGAGAATGTACCACAAGAGACTAAAAATGAAAAAGGTGTGTGGAGAATGAGGACAAATCAGAGAGAGAGAGAGATGTGGAAAAATAAACATGAGCATGAGAACAAAAGCAGCCAGAAAAAGATAGAGAGAGACACGGGGGAAAGAAAGAGATTGGTAAAGATAGAGAGAGAGATAGAGAGAGAAAAAGAACATTAGTGGGAGAATATGGAAAGAAAGAAAGAAAGAAAGAAAGAAAGAAAGAAAGAAAGAAAGAAAGAAAGAAAGGATAAAGGACAGACAGCCAAAAGAAAAAAAAGTTATAGAGATGGGTAAAGAGAGAGAGAGAGAGAGAGAGAGAGAGAGAGACTTAATGACTGACAGTATGAGAAAAGAATAATAGATGAAAGAAACTGTGAGGGAGGGAAATAAAGAATGGAGTCAGAATTTAACGTTCGGATGAAAGACAAAGAGAGAAATAAGAGATGAAGAAAAGCTGAAAGATGAAATGAGAAAAGAAAGAGACTGTGAGAGAGTGTAATAGAAACAGAGCAGAGAGAGAGAGAGAGAAAGTGACGGGGGGGAGAACGAGTGCTGGGTCACATGATCATCAGACACACAGACATATGGCAATAAAGGGAAGGATATCGAAGGAGTGAAAGATGTGACAGTGAGAGTGAAAGTGAAGCGAATTACCCACTGTGCACTGTGTGTACACGAAGAGGAATTTGATCTGTGTCTTTAACCTGTTCAGATACACCAGGGGGCAGTGAACACACTCGCCTGCAGGGGGGGGGGGGGCGGTTAGGTGCCTTGCTCAAGGGCACTTCAGTCGGGTCATGTGAGTCTGAGGAAGCGACCCTGGTAACAGAGGCTGGTGTAGCTAACCACAAGGACATGATGATGGTTTGGTGTGACTTCAACTTGTCAAGGGATAAAAAGCAGAGGGGAGGCGGGTGGGGTGTGTGGGGGGATTAGAGGCAGACTGAGGAAACAGATTGTTTCTTTTTTTAAGTTGAGATGAAAAAGAGATCCAGGAAATAGAAAAAGAAACGCCGGATTGTGTAGAATAAGACCAACCCAGTCCCTCAGTAACCCTGACTAATCCCGACTCCCTGACTGGAATACGGAGAAGTGGAGCGCCGGTGGGCGGGTTTGTCCCTGGAGGGAATAAAAAGCCTCCAGAATGACGACTCTTTCACACACAGATGTCTTTTGGCTCTTGATTGAGCCTCTAATATGAGATTCGAATCAGTGTGAGTGAATCATCACTGGAGTGAGAAGTTCAGTGTTTGGTGAGGAAATAAATCATCTGTCTGTTGAATAAACTGTGGTCCTGTCTGTCTGTCTGGAAACCTGTTACACAGGAGGCCACGCCTTCCTTTTATATGACTGACATGCAAAGGCCACGCCTCCTTTACTGGCATTAGAAATGTGTAGGATCTACACCTGCTCTTCTGTAGCTTGACACACAGAGGCCACGCCTTCTTTTATTGGCACACGTAAAGGGCCACGCCTCCTAAGCTCTGAGTGACACACAGAGGCCACGCCTTCTTTTACTGGCAGACATAGAGGCCATGCCTCCTGTATTCTGAGTGACCCATAAAGGCCACACCTGACTCTACCTGACTCCACCCTTAAAGCGTTTTAGAATCATCCATCCGCCCCAACCCCCCATCCCCCATCCTTTCCCTTTCCCAATCAGTCTTCAGCCCCTTAAGCTCTCTAGTGCCATTTTACAAGCCACATGTCCAGGCCACACCCTCTCAGCTCTCCGGTGGCACTATATAAGGCAGGAAAATAACTGGCTCCGCCCCTTGAGCTCATCAATCTTTTTCTCTCTCTCTCTCTCTCTGTGCCTCTCTCTACTCTCCCCCACCTTTTTTACTCCTTTCCCACCATCTCTGCTTTCTCTCTTCAATTACTTCCACACACACACACACACACACACACACACACACACACACACAAATCTATTTCCCTCTTATTGTGTTAGGAGAATAGAGCTGGCTTTTTTATTTCCATCTCTCCTCTACTTCATATCTGCCTTTTTTCTTTCTCTCCACCCCCCCCCCCCTCCTTCTGTTCCCTTCTTCTTTTTCTTCTCCTCCTCTTCAGGGAATCGGATCTCAGCCATGTGTGTGCATGATGTTAATAAAAAATAAAAAAAAATACAGAATACAGATATGATGGGGAACGGAGGGAGGAGGCAGAGCTCTGAGGCATGGACAGAAAAAGAAGAAACGAGGGATGACAGGCTGAAAAGAGGACAGAAGGACAGGAAGGGGATGAAGGAGGAATGAAGGAGGGTAGAAAAGTAAAGACGGAGAGGAGGAAGGTAACAGATTGGTGCGAATGCTGAATTAGAGGCTCTGGCCAGCTGGTCAGGATAACGTATTTACTGCATGCTGTCAGAGAGACGGAGAGAGACAGAGAGACAGAGATGGAGAGGTAGTGATGGAGGGAGGATAATAAAAGCGGCGAGCACTTTCCCCTGCAAGACAGGTAGAGACAAGCCAAGTGGACAGTGATGGAGGGGGAAATAAAGGCGGCGGGCGGGCGGGCAAGCGAGCGAGCGAGTGAGAGAGCGTGTAGAAAGGGTTAAGGCATCGATCGTTTCCAGAGGAGAGGAAATAAAAAGCACACCAGAGGCTGAAAGCAGCCCAGTGCTTTATTCAGTCTGATCCAAAACAACGTAACCAAAATATTTGAAGCTGTCAGACGTGAACGCATTAAGCTTTTACATTTACAAGAGCGGACGTTTTGCTCTCCAGAGACGAGCCGCGAATGACCGCGTGTCTAAATACTTCTATATGGAGGTGATTACCTGCCAGAAATCAGACGCTGAACATCACAAACAAGAGGCGGCTAACAGAGCACCATAATAAAATATTTATTATACCACAGCCACAATGTATAAATACATATAAATATAAATATGTTACAGCAGTCACATGACCAGACGCAGAAATAGTTTACTTCTCAAAACAAGCGTCAAGGTTAAACATCTGTGTGGATTTAAATATTATTTAGCAATTAAGAGTTTGAAGAGTTACGCGAGAGTTACGCGACTGTAAAGTGAGAATATTGCGAGAGTTTGAAAGTGTGAAAGTTATGAGAGAGTTAAATGAAATCGACATAAGAATTATGCTTGGTGGATGTAAGAGTTATGTGAGAGATGTAAAAAGAAATGTCCATGAGAAATATGCGAGAGTTATGTGAGAGTTATGTTAGACTAACGTGAGGGATGTGAGAGAGCTAAAAAAAAAAAAAAAGAGTTCTGTGAGAGTTTTGCGAGACTTATGAGCGTCATGAGGAAGCTCTGAGAATTATGAGAGAGTAATGCAAGAGTTAAGTAAGAGTTATACAAACCTTATGTGAGAGCTATGAGAGAGTTATGCGAGAGTTATATGAAAGTTATGTGAGAGCAATGAGCGAGTTATGTGAAAGTTGTATGAGAGTTATGTGAGAGTTAATGTGATAGTTATATGAGAGTTATGTGAGAATTACACAAACTTTATGTGAGAGTTAATGTGAGACTTAATGTGAGAGTTATGTGAGAGTTAATGTTAAAGTTAATGTGAGAGTTATGTGAGAGTTAATGTGAGAGTTATGTGAAAGTTAATGTGAAAGTTAATGTGAAAGTTAATGTGAAAGTTAATGTGAGAGTTATATTAGTTATGTGAGAGTTGTGTGAGTTTTGTTGTCATCTGTAAGTGTGTGTTATAGAGAACAGTGAAATGAAAGGACGGTACTCCAGGACCAAGGCTCTACACAGAACACCAAACCAAGTGTACATGCCACATTTTACATCTCTGACTCATCTTTATAGGGAAAGATTTTTTAAATAAAAAACATAAAGATAATAAAGTGCAGGTTTTATTTTATATGAATATACGTTTTCATTTAACGAAGTTTAATTTAAATAAAAAAATTGAGTTTGTAAAAAAATACAATGAATATCAGATATCAGTGTAAAAAGACAAAATGTGTTTTAACTAAATTAATCAGTGTATTAATGAATTAACTAATTAATCAGTCAATTTAATTATTAGCCTGTTTATTTATTTATTTATTGTAACTGTATATTAATTAATTTATTTTTGTATTAATATTTTATATTAAAGTGTCCCAAAAAAAAAAAGTTATGAGCTTATAAGTATCATAATGTGAAATAGATAGACAAACAGACAGACAGACAGACAGACAGATAAACAGACAGACAGACAGATCATGACTGATTTTAAAAGTGAGATAATTTGAGAGATTTCCATCTTGTTTCCAGTGTGAAAGTTTTTGTCCCCTCCTTCCCCCTTCAGTCTCTTTAGAATGTTGAAGAACATCAGCTCCCAGCTTCACTTGAACTTCCTGAAGTTCTCCTCAGTTTCTCCATCAGAAAAGATTTTGAGTGAAGTTACTTTCACTCGTCTGATGTATCACCATGCGGTTCGGCTCGCCTCTTACCCGAGCGGATCCTCTCCTGATCTGATTACCTGCACTTCCTGCTCTGAGGTCCATTTAACTCGACTCAGATCTGTATCATGTTCATCTCGTTATCTCCTGAAGAGGACTTTCTCACCGACCGTCAGATCAGACCGACCGGAGAAGATAAACACCACACTGACATACGACTGCCTTCTCGTTACCTTAATGCAAAACACGACGTCTAATTAAGGAAGCATCCCCTGCATGTCACATGATCTGGTCACGGCTCACCTGGGCACTCCCACCTGTGACTCATACGTATTTAAACAGTCTGTACTAGATGTGATCCGGAGTAAAGTAGTACACTGCTTCGGTATGAGGGCGCAGTACACCCACAATATCACACATACTACGTCCGCCATCTTACCGACATCATGTGACATTCCAGTTGAATTACGGGACAGATTATCAGAACACAGTGTGCTGTGTTCACATACTCAAAAATGTTCCCAGGTGCAGTACGTCATCCAGGGACTTTCCCGTGCTATGCTTTCTGTCTTGCTCACCTGCAACCGACTCCAAGGCTGCATCCGAAATGCCATACTCTCATACTAGTTAGTATGCGAATCTAGTATGTGACACGATGTAGTGCGTCTGAATACCTAATACGTATCAGGTAGTATGTGAAAGGTTTCCGGATGTCCTACCAGGTCAGGAGAGTATTCTAGTACGCTCCGCCAGCACACTATCCGAGCCTAGCGTATTACATAAGTGGTGTGACGTCTCGGGTCAAAGGTCGTTGGTAAGATGGCGGGTCAAGTGCGTCTGAGGTGGTGTGCATACTACACGCTTGCATACTAGAAGTGTATACTAGATTAGCGGTTAAATAGTATATACTCGCTCCAAGCTAGTAGAGGGTATTCAATTTACAATCAAATGACGTGACAATGGTGCTCTAATACGTTACGGTCGCTATAGTAACATCTCCGGGCGTGGACACCAGACGCCGCACGTGAACAGGTTTCAGAGTAATAATAGCAGGTCACCTGACTGCTATCTCCTATTTTTCTGTTGGCTCACTTTCCTGAACACACACACTCTCTCTCTCACACACACACACACACACACACACACACGTGTCTGCTTTTATAAACGAATCATTAACGACCCCGGAGACTTTCGGACCCTGTTGTCCCCCTGTTTCTGACGCTCACTTCACTTTACCTCCTACACACAAAACTCTGAGTCATGTTTCTCTCTAATCAGTCATTTAACGTCTAATAACTAAGGTGGGATTAACTGTCGGGTCATTTCCCTTGAGTAAGTATTAATAAACCTGCTAATAATTTTAGCCACAGCATACGTAGTACACGGCATACCGCTAACCTGGCTAATTAACGCCTAGCGTCCAGCGCTCGGGCCGCTTGTTCTCCTGATACACACTGTGTTTTTCCATTATGGCCGCCTCAAACTAGGTCTCCGTCATCAGTGCAATTGAATTACTCTCATTAGGGCACTCTATTTCTGGCCTTCCATGGGATTCGGGATGCATCCCGGCTCCTCCTGGGACACCCGAGTGTGAGTGCGGGTGTGCGAGCTTGAGCGCGAGAGCTCCTGCTGTGCTAACCAACGTTTCCGTTCACGCGGTTGTGTTTTCGTCCTGTTGTCTGTTCGATGAATGCAGAGAGATCATTCGAGCGGAGTCATCATGGGCCTCTGCGTCGAGGGAGAGAGAAGCGCGAGAGCAGAACGCGGTAACGAGCCTGTGTAAACACGACAGACTCCCTCGTGTTACCTGTGCTGCCGTCATTGAGAATGGAGCGTTTTTAGCGAACGGCTAATCTGACGCTCTCTGCCCAGATCTCTGTTGCACTTTAACGGGTTTATAAATGCTAACATGGTGTGACTGAATTCTAACAGATAGAAAATTAGCAAGATTTTTTTTGCTAGCGTTCTCAATATGTAAAAACCGCCATCAATCATGGTGAGCAGAACGTAGCTAATGTAGCATACGTTAGCATGGTTTCGCTATTCATTAGCACACAGGACCATGTGGTGGTGTTCGTTCATTCTCTAGAAATGAAGACTGTGTGACTTCTCGGTCGTCACTGAACATCTGCAAATCTACAAACATCTAACAGATCTAAAGGATCGGGTTCTCTTTGTCAACAAGGTGTAAAAGTGTCCAATCAGGTTGTCCTAAGGAATTAGTCCAGTGGTCACCAACCCTCTTCCTGGAGATCTGCATCAATAAAGACTTCAGTTCCAGCCATGATCATGAACACCTGGTCATTTAATCAAGTCTTAGATGGTCAGGTGTTTATGATCATGGTTGGAGCAAAGTTGGTGACCACTCCTTTAGACAATGCCTTTAAGTCCTCACAAAAAAAACCTGCCCCGTTAAATGATGCAGAACATCTGAGAACCTTCTGACGTCCTAGTTTCAGACTGAAGGTGACTCTCGGAGTGACTCTGCTTCAGTGACTCTGAACGTCTCTGGTTGTTTTCCTAAAACTGCAGAACACAGAACCGAACAGGTTCTTCAAAGTGAAACTGAACTACTGACCCAATATATTTGCTCACAGACAAATTCAACCACACACACAAATGAACACACACACACTTGCTCACAGACAAATTCAACCACACACACACACAGTCTGCTCTTGACCAGAAGGTCGCGGGGGAGGGGGGGGGGCATGACTGAAGTGCACTTGAGCAAGGCACCGAAGCCGTGGTTTGGGGCTGACCCCCACAGTTGGGGTGGGGAGGTGGGGCGTTGGGGGGTATGGGTGTCAGGCTTTATCCACGGCTTCCAGGAGGCAGTTAGGGGTTAGGGGCCTTGCTCAAGGGCACTTCAGTTGTGGCATGTCAAACTGGGGACCTTCTGGTCACAAGGCCGGTTTCTTTAACCGCACGTCTACGGCTTGCCTCAGGTTTAGAATGAGGTTAAAGGTCATGCAGATGAACTCGCATGGCACAATGCTAGCTCGTTCCCCCTTGATTCAATACAAGGCTGAACAAGGACCGGCTTCATGTCCTTATACTCGGAATTGTCTAACATGGAAAATCCAGTCACTGACTCTGACACTGTGTGAAGTGTTTTATATCACCACAGGTGTGTAAGTCGCTTCTCCGCTGTTACCTGTGTCGATGTGTCCGTTGCGTCCCCTCATCATGTAGCTGAACTCCTGGCAGCTGGCGCTTTGACTGTATCCTCCCGAGCGGAAGCACAGCTCCTCCACCAGCACCAGCGCCTTCTTACACACGTCTTCTTCCCAATCCCCAGACATCCTCCAATCCGCATCGCACTCCTAACCTCAGATTGCGGCACAGCCCGAACCCGCCCACCTTAACCGGACGGGAATCTGAGCGCAAAACTTTAGGCCACTTTCTTCTTTTTTTTTTTTTAAGAGACAGAGTGAGAAAGAGAAAGAGAGAAAGGGGAGCGAGAGAGAGAGAGAGAGAGAGAGACCTCGTTCACTTTTCTCTTCTGGGCCACTTAGTTAATTGGCGCACTTAATGGCTTCCACATCCATCGGGTTTGGAGCCACATTAATCCTACTCGGTGACAGCATCGGGTCTTTGAGGGTGAGCAACGAGAAGAGAGGAACCGCGATAGAAATCAAAGTGGATCCGTTTTTTTTTTCTTTTACATGCTAATTCTTTACTCAAGATGCTTCCCAGGGCGCAAAGTCCTTGTCATGGTGAAGTAAAAATAGCAGACGCCAAATAAAAAAAAAAAAGAAGAAGAAAAAATAAAGACTTGTACTGTGGATATTTCTGCTTGGACGTTTTTTAGCCTAATAATAAAGCAGTAAAACTGGTGCAGAGTTCGTTCGCTGGAACCGCCTGAAAGCAGAGTTGAATTCTGGGTCGTTGAGTTCCTCTGGGATGCAGCCACACTTTCTGTTTTTTTTTTTCAGCTCTGTGATTTGGAGGAATGTCTGATATCACCTGAGGGACAGACAGAAACAGACAGAGACAGGAAGAATATTAAGACAGGCTCTAAAACATAACCAGATACAAATAATAACCAGGCCGATCTGCTCGGTATTCAAAACTCGGCTCTCGCACGGTTGGATATTCCCTGGCGGCACCAAAGAACGTTCGCGTGTTTGCGGAAAGTCGGTGTGTGTAATAAAATATCTGCGGCTATACGGATCTCAGAGATCTCGTAGGTGCTGCCATTTTACCCTGAGTACATTCTGTCTAAAGAAACCAGGTCACTGCCCCCCCCCACGTCTCTTTCTCCTTTCTCCTTCTTTTGCTCTTCTACGTCTTCTTCTACTCCCCTAACCCTCGTGCTTCTTCTCTTCTCAGTCTCAGAACTAACCTACTGAAAATAAGGATGCTAATAATAAAACCCGACCCCAGACCTCTACAAATGAGAACGGTTTCCATGAAGACGCAGGATGTACCCAGTTATCGTCCCTCTGTGCCAGTTTATCCAACAGTGCGACTATGAGACGGGATATTCAGGACATCCAGGATGAGATCTGGGGCAAGACTCCTGCAGTTTGCTCACTGGAGTGAAATCTGTCTTCAACCAAAAGTTTGTTCTTCTTCTTGTAGGTTCATGTACTGTGGTGTTCTTTACATGATGCTGGTTCAGTCATTTTCTCATTGGGGGGGAAAAAGTCATTTGTCCAGACAGAATTCACTGTTTATGTTTTAAGAAAATTTTGATTTACAGTCAAATAAAACCTGTCTGGTGATGAAGTTCTGTAGAAGAAATTAGTGATTAAAACCTGAGCGACTGTACAAAGGTCATTTGCAATCCACCAGCAGGGCAACAATACAATATAAAGAGAGGACAGACATGATTTACCTCAAACTGACTGTAAACAGTGTCTGAGTGAGCCATTGGATTCAGTCTGAACCATGAGGTCAGTAACTCTGTTTAATCACAGGTCTGTTGTTTGGGGAATTCCAAAAAGAGTTTATTGGGATTTTATACAAGTGACACAAGTCAATAATCTTGTCAATAAACACGAAACAATAAAATACTGAAATACTGAAACAATAAAATATTGAAATACTGAAACAATAAAATACTGAAATACTGAAACAATAAAATAGTGAAATACTGAAACAATGAAATACTGAAACAATGAAATACTGAAATACTGAAACACTGAAACATTGAAATGGTGAAGCATTATAATACTGAAGGACTAAAAAAATGCTGGAAAGACTGAAACTATGAGGACACTGAAAATACTGAAATACTGAAACACTGAAACACTAAAACACTGAAACACTGAAACACTGAAACACTACAATCCTGAAACAGTGAAACACTAAAATACTGAAACACTGAAACACTACAATCCTGAAACAGTGAAACACTGAAACACTAAAATACTGAAACACTGAGACACTAAAATACTGAAACACTAAAATACTGAAACACTAAAATACTGAAACACTGAAACACTGAAATACTAAAAATACTGAAACACGGAAATACTGAAACACTGAAATACTGAAATACTGAAACAGTGAAACACTAAAATACTGAAACACTGAAACACAAACACTACAAATACTGAAACACTGAGACACTAAAATACTGAAACACTAAAATACTGAAACACTAAAATACTGAAACACTGAAACACTGAAATACTAAAAATACTGAAACACGGAAATACTGAAACACTGAAATACTGAAA
>JAOVVF010000025.1:26333486-26344377 GCA_028565595.1 Duopalatinus emarginatus
ATATTATTTTACGATCCAGTGGAGTCATCCAGGAAGAGACTACGCCTATCAGAATAGAACTGTTTCATTCTAAGGGGACAAGTGGAGGCAAACTATGGCAACAAAATTAATGAACACTCTCCAAAGTAGACCAGAGCCACAGGTCTTTCCTTTAATTTGTCAGCCCTGACTCTTTTGAGACATGGACACAACAAATCTCTGAAGGTGTTCTGTGGTATCTGGCACAAAAACAGCAACAGAGCCTTTTAGTGGGATCAGAGCAGATGGGCTATCCCCCCCCTCCTTGGACCACCTTTGGTAGGTACTAACCGCTGTATACTAGGAACTTGACAGGTAACACTGTAAGTGTTGTTCACTTTACCTGTCAGTGGTTTGTAGTTTTAATGTTATGGTTACGCCTTTTTCTTATGCATGAACAACTAAACGAAAATTTGTCCTTTTGCATTTTCACAAGTCTTGCTCTCTGATTGATAGCATCCATAAGTGCATGGGGCTGCACTGGACAGTCATTGCTGTCTACATTGTCTGTGTCTAAACTGTCTAAATGTGTGTTTAAACTGTTCCTTCTTTTTTTGTGACCTCTGCTTTAATCCTACTGTCAATGTCCATCTGTCTGTTCTCCTCAGACACAGGTAACTGCACCACTGATCTCTCTCTCTCTCTCTCTCTCGATATATATACAACTGATGTTTACCTCTAGATGTGTAAAACAACTTGATTGTGACAAAATGATTGCAAAAGTATTGGAACAAAGTGCTAAAGTAAATAACAATTAATACTTGGATGCATGTTTCTAGTTTGCAAAAACTGCACCAAGAAAGTCAACCTCCAAACTGTTGCATTCTTCTCCGGTGCTGCTTTCCCTGGTTTATACTGCACCTTCTTTCAGTTGTTGTTTGTTTTGTGGGGTTTCTCTTTTGGGGGCAGCTATAGGCTTGTGGTTAAGGAACCAGCCTTGGTACCAGAAGGTCCCTGGTTCGATCCTGGTTCGATCCCTGCAGTCAAGTCAAGACTCAACAGAACTGCCCATGAGCAAAGAACCTAACCTTCAACTGCTCCCCCAGGTGCTGCAGACAGGGACGGCCCACCACTCTGGGCATGTGTGCTCACTGGGCCCTAGTGTGTGTTCATTAGTGTTGTATATGTAGAATTCCTCCCATTTAGATTGGACAAGTTCAGCATCAATAAAGATTATTAAGTCTGTTTCCGAAGCAGCCATGCAAACTCAAGTCATGGCACTACCACCACCGTGCTTTACCCATGAGCTTGTATGTTTTGGCTCATGAGCAGACACACCCCGTTTCCATCACCTTGGTAGAGGTTAATCTCAATTCCAGAGCTTTCATATTTGTTTGTGAATTGTATTCTGGTCTTTAGATATTTACTGTTGACAATATTTTTGTATCTTGTGGTTTGGTCCTCAGCTGCTGTTGGTTTCCTTGTCTGACCTGTTCCGTGTCTGATTGTTTGTACACCAGGACATTCAGACTATGCTTAATATGTTATCATTTTTGCAATGTTCCAGATTCCCACTCTCTTCTCAGCTTTGGAATGGCTTTTCTCCAATAGACAGCTCACTGGTCTTCATGTTGGTTTACACGTTTTAACAAGAAATGTAGTCTTTATAGCAGAATTAATGAAATTGGCCTTGTTGTTTCACTACTTTCGGAGGGGCCTGTGTATATATACACTCACTGTCCACTTTAATAAGAACACCTGTACACCTACTCATTCATGCAGTTATCCAGCCAACCAATCATGTGGCAGCAGCACAGTGTATAAAATCATGCAGATTCAGGTCAGCACAGCTATGCTGCTTTTTTTTTTTAGTCTATCTACCTTAGGGTTAGATGTTTGTGTGTTCCGAGATCTGCTCATCACAGTTGTAAAGAGCACATTTTTGAGTTCCTTCAGACTTCCTGTCAGCTCATACCACTCTAGTCACTCTCCTTTAATCGCAACAAGGTCTTTCAAGGTCTTTCTTTCACAGCCTGAAGCTTCTGACATATATATATGTACAAAATGTACTGCACTGTTGTTGCTACACGATTGGCTGATTGGATAATTGTATAATTGAGCAGAGGTATTGCTGTCATTATTACAGTGGATGGTGAGGGTATCATGTATTCTGTAGTCCTGCTTGTTAATCTTGATTATTCATGCTCTTACTCATTATCCATCTTTCTATGCTTTTACTTGTTATTTCTTTGCTTCTCTGCCTTTTTCATATTCTTGCTACTTCTTCTTCTTCTTTTCTCACCATCTTTCTTAATCTGTCAATTTTCCTCTAGGTTCTCTGAGGACTCCACGGGCGCACTGAGCCCTCCGTCGGTACGCTCTCCCTCTCCATCTCCTCTGGCTCAACCTGCACTATCTCCGTCTCCAACGGCGTCCCCTCTCTACCCAAACTGGGCCCGTTCACCTTCTCCGCAGCCCCCTGGTGCCCCTTCTCAACCCCCCTCCTCTGCCCCTGGCACCACTACCCGCTCCCATTCCCCCGTCTCACCTTCAGCCTATGCACCCTACCCCACCTCCCCAAAGCACCGCCCTGTTTACCGCTCCAAAGCCCTTGAGTTCCAGTTCATCCCAAGCAGGGAGTCACGTAAAGCAGAGTCTGGGCGGCGAAGAGCACCCAGTCCGCTCATCTCACCATCAGAGCGTCCCAAACTATGTCCCCCACGCCCTTCTTCCCTTCCGATCCTTCCTACGACGCCACTCTACAGCAGCTTATATGACCTACGTGGTTCTATCACCCCTCCATCCCCTGCTAATCCCCTAGGTGACTCTTATTTTTCTCCATCACCTCCTTTGTTTGCTCCTTCTGGAGCACCGCCACCACCCAACTCGTCCCTCGTGGTCTCTCGCTCCCTTTCGCCCACCCACTTCCTCTCTGGTTCATCCTCCCCACCACTCCACTCTATAGCTCCACCTACTTGTCTAAGTTACCCTCACTTGCCTCCTCCATCCCCTTCCAAGCCATTTGCCTCCAAGCCGCTGCCCTACTGGACCAAGTACGACGTAGCTGATTGGCTGGCCTACCTGAACCTGGCTGAGCACAGGGAGCGCTTCCTGGATAATGAGATTGATGGCACACACCTGCCTTCGCTCACCAAGGAGGACTTCCTGGACCTTGGCGTTACACGTGTCGGTCATCGCATGAATATAGAGCGAGCACTCAGGAGGGTGATGGACAGGTGAGAGGGAGAGAGATGGGGTAAAAGAAGAGGGGTCTAGAAAGGGTGGGGTTAGTGCATGGGCAAAGATATCAACTGGATTTGGCCACTGCATGGGCTGAAATATGGCATGGGAAAAGGGACAGGTCAGAGAAAGCAAGGGCGAGACAGAGAGCATGACAGACATACTGCTTCTGTATAAAGGCTTTCCACTTTCCCTCAGGTTGTCCTCTAGCCCTTTCCCCATTTCTGCCCTCTCCCCACGAGATGGAAGAGCCAGGGATGACGGCCCCCGGAGCTGAGAGGACAGACCGAAAGCTAGAAAGACTCTAAGGACAAGTGATAAACGTCTGAGCAACTGTGGCTATCCGAGGCTGACAAACCTCTTTACATAAAGAAGTGACGAGAACGACTTTACCGGTACCGGAGATACCTGTTAAAATGTAAGAAGATGAAGAGATGCGAGGATGGAAGACTGTCAGAAGATGGGAATCCCTAGTTTATCCGGCAACTACCCGAACACAACTCACAGATCACACACAGATAAAGGCGCATTCTCACACACTCACTTACTCACACTGATCAATCAAGGCCCTAAAGCATAAATCAGACACTGACAAACCCTAAAAATGTTGACAGGACCGTAATCTGAGCCAAATACTTTGAGAGAAACAATCGAACGTATTATTATTATTAGTATTGCATTTCTTGGTTTGATTTATTTATATTTTTAAATATGACACAGGAGTGATACCGAGTTGTCCGTCGCAGTGTTTCTCTTTCTTTTGGTCCGTGTCGCTTGTGACTCTATGCCTTACTCACCCCTTTTATGATTGGTTCCTGGTTAGGACTCCTTAACCAAAAAAACACAAGAAAAACAGTGATGAGTCAGTGGGTAACTGAGAAAAAGAATCTGATTGGTGGAAACCAAGGTGCTCAGAGCAGTGGCCAGTTTACTGCCTAATACTTAACTCGGAGAGAGTGTGTAGACCCAGAAATCCCTCTTCTGTACGTGTGTATGTGTGCGTGTGCGTGTGCGTGTGTAAGTGTATGAATGAACTAAATGATGTTTAAAGGTCGGTTTTTACCTTTGGAGGCATTCGCCAATGCTTGCTAATGTTGTATTTTGCTAGAACCTTCTCATGGCATAAATATATTATATATATATTATACATTAACAGACTGGTCACTGTATTACAAACCTGTAGCAAAAAAAAAAGACAAAACGATAGAAAAACAAAAAAAGTGCCCAGACTAAGAGAATACATATACCCAATGCAACATCATGCTCACCTCCATGAATACCAACACACACCGTTTATTCACAATACGAAAACGGGACACCTAATTATCTCCATACGGACCAGAGGTGAATGACATCAACCAGTAGAAAAACGTATCACCATTTTTACGAGACTCTATAAGACGAGTTGAAGTGACTGCTACACTAATCACCTGAACAGTGGATCCAGAGGTTCAGCGTCCAAATGGAAGACCGGAGAGGCCAAAAATCACTTTCCTAATCGCTCCTCCTTTCACAATCGCTCTCTTTATCAGGAGGCAAAGTGGGACGCGCAACCAGATGCCCTGAATTTGTGGCATTCATGCTTATACCTGTTTTAATATGACGATTGTTCTTGTAACAAAGACATTTTTAAACTTTAAATGGGTCTGGAATACTGATGTTGTTATATAAAAGAAAAGAGGTTTATTGTTATTTAGCGCACTCATTGCTCTCATGGTCCTTGCTGTTATCAGCTAAAGCTATGCCATTCTGCTCCCCTTTACTCAATGTGTCCAAGTAAGTGGCGTCTCTGAGTTTAACAAGCACGGAGCGTAAGTTCTAATCATCAACCCAAACTCGTGACTACGGCTCGCTAGCGGGGAAACATAGCTACCATGTTTATTCATTCAGAGCAACTTACATTTATCTTATTTATACAACTGAGCAGTGTTTGCGTGTTTGAGAAGGTTTCGGACTGTAGAACGTTCAGCAGGAGTCTGCCAGTTCAGTAGTCAATTTGGTATCTGTGCTGCTTGCTAGACTTGTTTCCTGCTTGTCTCTGGTTAGTAGGTTGGGACTTTACTGTAAGTTTTGCATTGGGCACTGTATGGCTCGTTCCTGGTAGTATCCAAGCTTCTAGTACTAAATTCTGTGAAGTCTATCCGTACTAGCTTCGGATATTCCAATTTAATTCCTAAGCAGTTCTGTAGGTTGCTCTAAATAAGATAAATGTTTAATGTCAAAGGTCCAGCAGTGGCAATGGGATTTAAACTCACAAACGTCTGATAAGAAGTCCCGAAACGTCTGCGCTACCGTTGAGCTCCAGCTGCCACACTGGTCTAGCAAACCTACCAACCTAGCTACCGAAACTATAAACTAGTCACACCCTCGGATGCTCTGCCTCTGACTGGCTCTCCACGCTCTGGTTTCCAATGTGAAACTTTTTAAACAAGGTTGTCTTCTTATTTAAAAAATGTACCGTTCACTTTAATTAGATGAACATGACAAACACTTGCTAGTTTACTTTATAGACTAAATGTCTAGCTATTGATAAATATGTCCAGGAACCTCCTACTTTAAGAGGATGAGAAATTTGACCAATGACAGGCCTGTTCCCACAACTCAGTGGCAGTGTTCGCACCACTAACGATCTTTAAACATTATTAACGTTCAAAACTGAGTGATTACATTTTGTAAAACCAGTACATGGAGTGAAAATTGGAAGATTTTGACACTTTAGGGCACTTTAGTGTATTGTAATGCATTTAGGACATTTCAGGGGTAGGACAGAGCTTCAGAGGCTGAGACTACAGTCGGAGAGATATAAGGTTTACATTAGCTAACAATATATTGTACAAATTTAATCCAGGCTAGTTATAAGGTCACGTGCCCAAGGCGATCAGACTGAACTTAAGCCCCGCCCTTGTTGACCTCAGCACGTCTGCTGCTTGACATAATCAGCGTCCTTTACCATGCGATCGAACCATATATGCAAATAGTGCGAAACCACTGACCATATTTGTTCAAAGTGAGCCGTGTGTGTGTGTGTGTGTGTGTGTGTGTGTGTGTGTGTGTGTGTGTGTGTGTATGTATACATGATGTGGGGAAATGGTCATATCCGTCACATATCAGTGAAAAAAAGGGCTTTCCCATCCCGATCATCTCTTTTCAGCATTATTCATTTTCACACAGTGACTCTGCTTTTATCCTCCCACAAACAGAACGGGGGAGAGAGAAAGAACGAAGCGCTAACGTTGACGGTTAAACAAAAACGCTAGCCGAGTCGCTTTTTCCATGTGTGATGACAGCAAGGACGATGAAGCGCACAATCGTCCTCAGTGTGGTTCAAAGAGTTCTTAAGAATCTCTGTCTTCCAAATAACGTATAAAGATGAAGAGAAGATGACGTTCGTTATTTACGCCCAGTGCTTTCTACACATCCTGTACGTCAAGGAACACGCCCGTTTTCAAATACCGTGATCGCATCGCTCATTCGCTTAGCAACGAAGGAAACGTTTTTATTACTCGACGGCCAAGAGGTGACGGAGATCCCATCCTTGGTTTTTACTTTAAGAAAGGGTAGACTTACAATTTGTACTTACCTCAAACGTGAACGTCGATCATCTAAGAAGTCCTTTGGTTTATGCACTGGAGCTTCTCGGCTTTTTTAGCTAACAGGTAACAGACGCCCGATTAGCCTCATGTAAACGATCGAGCCAGATATCCAGCTAGCATTCCGCTAGACCCATCTAGCACTCTTTAGGTCAGAATTACCTTTTGTACCTAACAGTTCTTACATATTTACAACGTTAGACATATAAACAATCAAAACGGCTGCCTCGTTATGATGCTAACGTTTTATAACTTGTTAGCTACATCAAGCTTGTTAGCTTCCAGCGCAAGACCGAAGCGGCAAAGTTCGCCGATCAAGCTCAACTCATTTTAGACAACAGGAAATCTGAGAACTTTCTTTGCACCAGGTTTAAAAAGCGCTTTGTCTTTATTCGTTATTCCGCTTATTTGTTTTGCATCTTAGACGAACGCAACCGGGAAAATGTTACACACACACAAGGCTATGCATCGCTGTGGCAACTTGAAGCAGCTCCATACAGAGCCCATGATGCATTGCAAACATGGCCAAAGAGCAGTCATGTGACCCACTCGAAGCCGTAGGTCCGCGGGGTGTGCAGGAAGCATTGCGGTTTGTTTCCTTTCTGTTCGTTTTTGTTTCCTTTAAAAAAAAAAAGATATGGAAGAATATAAACTACGAAGAGCTGAAAGATTATTTACAGAATATATAAATATATATGTATATGTAGTACACATATACATATTCATATACACCTATATGAATTACAAATGTTTTAAGATATGAATAAAAAGTTATTAGAATTATAATAAAGATGCAGGAATACCTTTGATCTGGAGTGTGTTGGTTTGTTTGTGTTATAGTTTGTTCTCTGGAGCTCAGGAGCAAGTTGAAGCCATGACATGACCTTAAACTCATTACAGTCACTACACCAAATGAACCCCCCCCCCCTTCATATTAAAGAATTCAGTCATTAACTATTTTCACAATGGAAAAAAAATCATATCCTTCATTTTGTTTAAATTTATACAAAAATTACTAATACACACTAATGGAAACATCAGCTCAGTTTTATTTATAGATTACATTTAATAACAGACATTGTCCAAACTCAGCTTTACTGTAATATAAAATCTGGATGTTGTATATTTATATACATTATACAACTTGATTTTAGCTGACTGAATAAACCTCAATTGATCAGCTTGAAAAAATTGTAGACGTGAAGGTTGTCAGTTGAGTCAACTTTGAGTCGGTCAATGTGTATAAATATATATAATTTAGAAATAGTATAATATATATAAAATATAGTATAATATATATAAAAATAGATATTTAGTATAATTCATTGTAATTTATATAAATGTAAAACCCAGATTTTATATGTAAATAATTTACGTACAGATTGTGGAGTGATGATTAAATAATTAATTTCAGTTACACAAATCTAATTAACTTTAATTTAGCTGCTCTATAATAAAGTGAGTAAGTGCGTATTTATGTTCCCAGGGTTCAAATGCTAACTCGGAATCCTGGGACACTATAAATCCTGCACATCATGTAGAACACAGGAACCTGACAAGACAAGAATTACACCTGAATGACTCGACACGACCACAAGATCAGTCATTCAAACAGCACAAAATCTTACACAAGGCGGAGATGAGGAACTGTAGCATTTCAAAGGACATGTTTATTATTTATAAGTATATATTTAAGTTCTGTATATTTCCTAATGATAGTTTGAATCTCTAACATTAAACATCTCAGTAATGATGATCTGTCCTCTGGGGTCCACTTTGTAAAGTTAGGAGACCATGTGCTCAGCATGGTCTATTAAAGAAAAAAAAACTGAAATAAGAGAGCAACTTAACTATTGCATATCAAATTTTAACAAATAATTCACAAATTCAAATTAAAAATTGATCACAAAATAATAAAACTAGAACTTAAGACAAAAAGTCAATAAGTAGTTTAAATAAGGGTCAAGAATTTAAGCTCATCACTATAATAAACTGTTTACATTTGTTAATTATAACTTGACTGACAAAATTGTCAGAAATCTGATACACATTTATACAAAACGACTTTCTGCATGTAGTCACGTAGAGAAGATGAACATATTGTGAGCAAACAAGGTTTATGTTAATCCAGACTGCACGAGCATAAAGCAATCATTCTAATTTGTCAAGAATTTTACAAGACAAAACAGCAGTGCCTCATTTTATAACTCGTCTAATTTTTTAAAGGAGGGGGGAGAGAAAAAAAGGGGGGGGGACTGTATAGATTCCAACAAACACTTTCTCTTCCAGTCTATTGGACACAAACAAGTCCAATCGTTGTTGTTGTATATATTAAACGAGGTCTCCAGCAAAATCCTTCAAGTAAATTGCAGACTGTTTCATGACAAACTGATGAGAAACATGTATTTAGCAGGAATGATGCTGCCCCCTAGTGACCACTTACAGCAAATCACCACATGTTAATCATTCTGTAGACAAGTTACAAACCGTTTCATCTCTGTGTGTAATAAAGTAAACAAACAGAGTCATTAGTGGTGTTTAAATTAAAGTTTATTTTCACACACAGTTACAACACCGTGTTAATCCGCCTGCATTTACAAACTACACAGAACTTAAATCTTCCTCCACCTGCTTCACCTGTCCAGCGTCGACGTCTCCTGAAACACAAACCACCTGCATTAGTCTGGAAGTCTTTAGGTTTAAAGATCAGAACTGAGTATAAAGTCTCCTCAGACTCCACCATGTCAGGGGCGGAGCAGCACGTCTGTCTCCACAAGAATTCAGAGCCCAGTGCAAAACATCACCAGAGAAAAACTTTTATAAATTAAAAAAAAAAAAAAAAAAAAAAAAAGACGTACCTTCAGTGTCCACGGCGTCCGGAGTCCTGAGGAAGAGACAGAAGTGTTTAATACCGTGACTGGGATGTGTGTGTGTAAACACAGATTTATAAAGTCTCCTCAGACTCTGCCATGTCAAAGAGCAGAGCAGCACGTCGGTCAACACAGACAGTCTGAGCCCAGTGCAAAGCATCATCAGAGACACGTCTCATACAGGGTAGACGAGATGAAGGAACAAATGATGAGAGGGATGTAAAACCCATCATTAGGACATTGGGTCAATAACCAAACGTCTCCAACCAGCAGGTGAACTAATAGACTAAATTATTAACAATGAGCACTGATCGATACATTACAGAAAATAAGATTCACTTGAAGGAGGCCCTGAATTTTGTTGTAACTCCCAGAACCAAAGTAAAAAATTACAAATTTACACTACGTACCTTGATGTGTGTGTAACTGGTTGCACGACATGCGATGCTGGAAGTGATTCCTGTTCCCCACCAGACACATTCCGACAGGGCGTCGCTTGCTCCTGAACGTCAGGCCCGCGATACGCGAGCAGCTTCGCCCTTTTCGCAGCTCTCTGACACGTCGAATAAGACCTCCCAGTCTCCTGCGCTATACGTCTCAGAGGTTTGGCAGGAGACTCCTGCAGACGTTGCCGCACGTCATCGATCGTGTCCTGCGACATCTTCGGACGGCCTCCGCTGTGAGAAGGGATCAACGATCCGGTCGTTTCCAGTTTCTGTACCATCTTCTGAATGACACTCTTCGAGGGCACTTTACGAGCTCCGTATTTCTTCCTGAATTCAGTCTGACATTGCTTAAACGAACTGGTCACCCAGTAGGTTCTCACGATGAAGACGCGCTGCTCGATGCTGTACACCACCATCCTGATGAGAGGGCGAGTGACCGTCGGAAGGGGTACACCAGTCCGGCACCTACCTCATCGCTTCGACACGGTGGCGTCCCGGCTCGTTTGGAGCTCCACATACAGAGGAACGCGCCGCGTGTTGTTTCGCTCGGATTGCTTCATTGTTAACGGCAGTTACGACAGAATATTCAGGGCCTCTTTCAAGTGAATCAACCTGTATAATTAAAAAGATAAAGAAGAAGAGCAGGATTATGGACATGATGCAACAGTTTGGGGTCAGACGAGCAATTAAAGACAGAACTATATATATATATAAATAAATAAATAAAAGCACACAACAGCAATATCTTTAATAATCAAAGTCTCCAATAAACAAACAAAAGTAGTAA
>JAOVVF010000025.1:26399172-26411099 GCA_028565595.1 Duopalatinus emarginatus
TCACTAATACTACAGACCATCTCACACTCCTTCATCACTAATACTACAGACCATCTCACACTCCTTCATCACTAATACTACAGACCATCTCACACTCCTTCATCACTAATACTACAGACCATCTCACACTCCTTCATCACTAATACTACAGACCATCTCACACTCCTTCATCACTAATACTACAGACCATCTCACACTCCTTCATCACTAATACTACAGACCATCTCACACTCCTTCATCACTAATATTACAGACCATCTCACACTCCTCCATCACTAACAATACAGACCATCTTACACACCTCCGTCACTAATACTACAGACCATCTCACACTCCTTCATCACTAATACTACACACCATCTCACACACCTCCGTCACTAATACTACAGACCATCTCACACTCCTCCGTCACTAATACTACAGACCATCTCACATTCCTCCATCAGGAATACTACAGACCATCTCGCACTCCTTTATCACTAATACTACAGACCATCTCACACATCTCCGTCACTAATACTACAGACCATCTCACACTCCTCCATCACTAACACTAGACCATCTCACATTCCTCCATGAGTAATACTACAGACCATCTCACACACCTCCGTCACTAATACTACAGACCTCTATCACTAATACTACAGACCATCTCACATTCCTCCATCACTAATACTACAGACCATCTCACACACCTCCATCACCAACACTACAGATCATCTCACACTCCTCCATCAGTAATACTACAGACCATCTCACACACCTCCGTCACTAACACTACAGACCATCTCACACTCCTCCATCACCAACACTACAGACCATCTCACACTCCTCCATCACTAATACTACAGACCATCTCACATTCCTTCATCACTAATACTACAAACCATCTCACACTCCTCCATCACTAACACTACAGACCATCTCACACTCCTCCATCACTAATACTACAGACCATCTCACATTCCTTCATCAGTAATACTACAAACCATCTCACACACCTCAGTCACTAATACTACAGACCTCCATCACTAATACTACAGACCATCTCACACTCCTCCATCACTAACACTACAGACCATCTCACACTCCCCCATCATTAATACTACAGACCATCTCACATTCCTCCATCAGTAATACTACAGACCATCTCACACTCCTCCATCACCAACACTACAGACCATCTCACACTCCTCCATCACCAACACTACAGACCATCTCACACTCCTCCATCACCAACACTACAGACCATCTTAAACCAAATGGTCAAATCTGAGTGACCTCATTCTGACGTCTAGACCACTGGGTCTGATCATCTCCAACACAGCAGGTCATGTAGAATGTCCCAGTATTCAGTGGTTAATACCTACCAAGAATGGTCCAATGAAGGTCAACCAGTGACCCAACGACGGGGTCATGGAGACCAAGACTCACTGATGTGCGTGTGGGGGTAAGATCTAGACCGTCTGGTCCGATCCTGCTGTAGGACAATCTGCTGATGAAGTTCATGTTGCTGTAATATAACCCTGAGCTCCACCCAAAACATACCTGAACTAGACCGTGGAGCAGTGGAGGAAAGCGGCCTGGAACGTTGGATCAAGTTTGCTTTTACATCATATGGACAGCCAGGTGTGTGTGTGTGTGTGTGGGTTTCCTACCTGGGGAACAGATGGAACCAGGATACACTATGGGAAGATGAGGAGTTGGTGGATGAAGCGATGATCTAGATGTTCGACATTCCATAACATAACGTGTAACAATAAATGGTTAAAAGCATTAAGTATCAATTAAACATTACAATCTTTGGCAGCTCGTCGGGCCAGATAAACTGGTACACCAGTCTAATACCTGATACGTCCCTCACGGGGCATGGACTCCACCAGCTTATGTAAATATTCGATATGTACTGAACACCAGGGCGCTCCACAATCCTGCTGTATTCTGAGGTGGAGGATTTCTGTGTTTCACAGTGTGTCACATGACGTCCCAGATGTGGTCAATAACGTTGAGATCTGGTGATTTAGGTGTGACTGACTAATCCCCAAACTCAGATGAGTGTTCCTCTAACCATAATCTGGTGTCTATAGACGTGTGTGGTGGTCCACTGTCCTGCTAGAAGAGGACAAATCCATCAGAATGAATACAGGACATGAACAGGTGGAACTCATCACACATAGTGTTCACTCGTCGGAGACGTCTGTCTGGAGGTGTCCCAGGGGTCACATGTGGAACGGGGGATAAACAAACCACACAGACAGACGGTGTGTTTTGCATAGAGTTGTCTGTACCTGTTTTTTTGGCACTTCAGTGTAAGTGCATTAACACAGATTAGTATTTTATAAGTAAATCATCCAGTTTGTCTATGAGGATCTTTACTCGAGCTGAGCATGGATTATTCCTGTATAACAGCACAAGTCAAAAGTGTTCTTTATGTAAACCTACACAGAGAGCTGGACGGACAGACAGACAGACAGACAGACAGAATAAAAACGCGTCTTAAAACAGGCGTTTTTAAAAGATTATGTGACAAACATTTTATTTATATCATCATTTTCATGTCTTTACAGTGGAATAGTAATTAAGACAATCTAACCTGGTTACTTACAAACGTTCTAAAAAGAAGATACTCAGTAGAGACATATAGGAAAAAAAAAAAACATTATACGTTTAAATCATTGACGTCAGATATTTAGGAGGGAAAAAAATACATTTTGTATACAGTACGATTGAAACATTAAGTTATATTAAAGCACCATGTGTGGAGCATATCGAAATAAATATAAATATATTGGCCTGTTTTTGTACACTGAAAGAAAAGAAACAAAAAGAAAGAAATAAAGAAAGAAATACGCTGAACACGACCACCCACACACACACGTCAAAATCTGAAATGTGTAGAAAAATGTGTAACTTCACAAATATTTCTTCCAGTCTCTAACACACAGGAGGTTAAATACCATACACAGCATGCACCAAAAAAAAAAAAAAAAAAAAAAGGAAAGTGTTAGTGTTGAGCGGCCTGGTTTAAAAACAGCCTGATCCCAGATCAGCGTTTTCTACACACCCCCGCAGACGTGTCGACCTTTTAGTCTAAAGACGTCTCTGCCTGTCCACCCTTGTCTCATGAGGTACCGTCGATATTGCAATTAAAAGAAATTCAAGAATGTATCCAGCATGAACACTGTACAAAACTTGTACACAGGACTGAAGCATGAAGCCTGATTGTTTCCGGATGCCTGCACGCTTTTCAACGTCACGTGGTGTTTAGTTTAAATATTGGTAAATGTACAGTACTAATATAGTATCGATGTCTAGAACAGACGGGTGGGTTTTCACTAATGAAGTGTAATAATTAATCAGAGTTGACAGTCAGCGACATGTCCCAATGTCAATGTAAAAGTTCTGTTGTGCAAAACCAGTGAAATTTCTGGACCCGGATTTATTGATTTATTTATTGATTGATTTTTTGCATGTGTCCGATTTGCGAGATATGTCCGATTTGCGAGATTTGAGAGAAAATGTTACACCTGGTTTAACTTGTGTCTGCTTTCACGCCCCCCCCCCCCAACTCACACACCCCGCCCCCCCAACTCTCAGCAAACATTTTAACCACCTGTCTACACGGTTCAGTCTCAGCGGAACTTCTAAATTTGAGTTTTGAGAAGAGCCGACTGATGTCAAGTGCTTTCTTTCTTAACACACCTATATTTTATTCATCTACTGATCAAAGTGCCAATGAAAAGTGAGTGAATGAGCAAACAGGGAGATTTTTACATTAACTGATATTCCGATGTTGGGACATAACTCACGACTTCCAGTCTTGATTCTTGACAGTAAACAACCTATCAAGAGTCACACCGAGTAATTCGTTGGCACTACAAAAACTGATCTGTAACCATAAGAGGACATGCTAGGCTAGTCCGGTTCAAGAGCAGTTCGCGAGTCGGCTGCTCCAGACTGGGGAAATACGCATGAAAGCAACATTGGGAAAAATAAACAATAAAGCAACATTACACTGGCGTTACTTTGGTTGTAAACGCGGGCGGTTGGTGGAGATCTCGGGTTGCTTCGGAGTCATTACTGTTGATGAGTCTAGCAGGAAAACTGAGAACTGAAATAATATTTAAAAAAAAAAAAAAAACAAACAAACAAAACAAAAAAAAAAAAACAGCACATGCTCCCTGTCTTGGTCCTTAATGAACAGAGCCACACCGACAAATCGTGCATGGTTACCGCAAAACAAAACAAAACAAAAAACATGGTTATGCCATAGGCCCCTGGCAGGTCTCTGTTCAAAACACGCAAGTATGAAAAGAGCCACGAGACGGAATAACGTCTCCATCATGTGGCCGATTGGAACTACGATGTGAAAACTGCTACAGTTTATACATAAATATACTACACAATTAATTCATCATGGGTGACAATGAAGATTTAAATATGTGTAATTATAATTTTTTTTAACAAACGAAAAAGCTTATTGATCATAAAATCATAAATGCTAAGCACAACTTTAAAAGTACGTATTTCCTTTGTACATATAAACAATGTATTTGCACTGTCGTTAATAAATATCGATTTTAGCAACCGTCAGTCCGTGTACTGCAGGTCCAGGTCTACAGTACCGTCAGTAACCACCAGACGCAGTCTCTTGGGCTTGCGGTCCGTCAGAGAAGCGTTCTGCGAGTGAGACGATGGGAAGTGATGGGAAATGACGCCCGGGTGGCACCCGGACTGCCCGTGCTGCTGAGTCTCCTTACCCGCCTCCGCCGGGCCTTTAGGGCCTGCAAAGCCGCCAACAGAGGGAGAATGCGTGACGGTCGAGGGGCCGCACGGCTCCACGATAAGCCTTCCCTGGGTTCCAGAAGGCTCCATGAGGCAGTGGTAGGTGTAATTGGTGGGCACGGACGACGAGTAATTCAAACACTCGCCGCCGTCGTTGTAGTTCAAGGTGACCGAGTGATCGCCGGTGAAGTTGACGACGTAAGACGGGTGAGCCGACTGACTGCACACGAACGAGGGCGGCTGAGGTTTGGGCGCCGGAGCCTCCTGACTAACTGAACCTCTGTAGCTCACCTGCGGGCTGCCATGCTGGGAAACAGCGGGGGACAGCGAAGGACCGAAGTTCACGTCTAAAGGATCACAGTGTGAGAAACAGAGCTGATTTCTGTCAAGCGGAACCGAGATTTGAGAGCTCTGACTCGGGGCTACCACAGCATGAGGTTTATCCTGCCTCAGGTTTTTACTGTTGAGTATGCCGTGATTTTGAGCGTTATGGAAAAAGGGAGAAGGAACGCCAGGATTGACAGGATTCCCAACCCTCGTGTTTTGAGGCTTCTCGACAGGCATGTTCTTGATGCCGTTCGTTGTGGTTTTGCTGGAGCTTAGGAAGTAAACCGGGTAAATTCGGTCGCTCTGTGGATGTGCTTTCGAAAGTCCTTTGTTTGACAAAACAGTCTTTGTGTCTCGTCTTGAGGTTTCAGCATATCTCATATACGCACCTTGAGAACACTCCGAGGACAAGTCCTTGTGATTGCGTAAACTTGACGGTCCCGGAAGGGGGTCGGTAAGTTCGGACTTGCTACTGTGAGATTTCAAAGGAATTTTGGGATCACAGAGTGAGGAACCTTTGCAAAGGTTCTGCCCGTATCCTCCTCCTTCAATTTTCACCAGACTGTTATAGCTCTGAAAAACTGCAGCTTTTTTGTCGTAGCCACGGAAAACCGTATTACCAAGGTTGAGAGCTCCTGGAATCTCTGAGCATAAGGTGGTTTTGTTTCCGGTGTGAAGCGAGTGAAAGGGTTTGACAGGATTGTTCTGTAATGCAGTGTTGTATAAACCTGGCCCAGACTGACTCAAGACAGTAGGCTGGGATTTATTAACGAAGTTTAGTGGCTCGTTACTTTTGTCCTTAGTTTGAATTTTAGCAAAGTCCAGCTGGTTGCCTATAGTTTTATCTGCCACACAAATCAGCGGAGTTGCAGAATCGTCCTTGGACTGAAAAATCACGTTGCGTTTTGTCGACGCGCTATCAGAAAAATAGGAGTTCCTCTCAGCGTCCTTGGCCGCGGCCGGACAGTAGGTTTTATCTTTGGAAGAGAACTCAGTGTTTAACGACGGCATGTCGTATCGCGCGAGCCCGAGATCAGGAAAACTCAGATCTTCTGGAGTACTAAAGCTACTTCCCGGGCTCGGTGAGCCGAGGTAAGGGGTCTCCGGGTTCCATCCATCTGCTGGGCTTTGAGAAAAGGGGCTGCTGAAAGATCCGGTGTTGTGCGGTTCACCAGAGCAGTAGTCCGTCAGAGTGTTTTGGAGGCCGCTTTGTGCGTGTGCCTGATCATAGCCGTCGAGATTCAAGCAGTGAAAATCTAAAATGTCTTCCGAATAGTTTGAAAAGTTGCATTCGGTGGTGAAAGGGGAGGTGGGAGGAGACAAAGGCTTCGACTGAACCTGACAGGAGGTAGTTGCACTGATGTTGACGTACGCTGGCGGCTGCTGGTTCATGGCTTGAAGTTTTGAGAGGCTTTTGTTGATCTGAAGCAAGTTGTGACTCAAGCAAACCTCAGCCAACTCTGCGCTCTCGAGATTCTCAACCCTTTCTGGTGCAAGCGTGTCTCTGACTCTCGCGAGAGTGGCGATTTCCGGTAGTGCTTCGTGATATGGAGAGTTCAGAGATAAAGGTGAAAGGGAAAGCAGGGAAGGTTCGGAAGCGGCCACAACTTTCGACAGCTCTCGGAACCTGTCGCACCTGCTGGCTGCTGCCCGGTGCTGGCAAGGAGACAGGTTTTCCTCTTTAATTTTGCTGAAGGCCATCTCTCCTGTCGGCATCCTCTCGGGAAAGAAGCAGGACAGGAATCGGGGATCCCTCACCACAGAAGTTCCCGTTCCCGCGTTTCCTTCCTGGGTCTGAACTTCATCACCGTCCACCTCCCACCTGCCCTCAGCCCGGCGCCGCAACCGCAGCAGGGGTAACGGTTTGATCTCTGTATTGTCGGCTTCGGTTTTGAGACGGTCTCCGACGTGCCTCTGCTGTTCTGGCGCCTCAGAAACCTCCGCTTTACCTTGGACAGGTGCTTCCTGTCCGTTCGAATGCTTTTCAACGTTAACGCCGCCACCAGACACCTTTTTGTGCCTCTTCCTGGATTTAAAAGTACTTTCTTTTTGGCAATGCTCCAAGACATGTTGAACAGCCTTAGTGGCTTGCTCCAGGCCGACGCTCTTGTCCGCTTCTCCGTGACCGCGAATTCGCTCCATTTCCAGATTTAAGATGGCAACAGAATCCAAGATGGCCTTAAAGGGGTCGATGACATCAGCACGTGGTTCCGAACTCTGTTTCTCAGGCACGTCGCTTTCCTCTTTCAGTCCACTCTCCATTTCCCACTCCTTCCCCCTCTTCCTTTTCAGACGTATCCTAAAATTAAGGTTCTGTTCCTCTTCCATGTAAACCGAAGATCCCGAAGTGGACAAGCCGTCAGATTCTGCTTTTTCTTTTCCCTGCGTCTCCTCGGCTGAATTTTGACACGCCTCTTTCCCGTCATTTAAATCTTTTTTCGATGCGTCGATACACCGCAGTCTGGTTCCCAGCTCTGATTTCATTTTGCATTTTCTAGTCATGTTTACTCTAATTTCCGGTGTCTTCTCCGCCAACAGGACGTCCGCACCACCTCTTTCTCCGGACATCCTACGGGGTGCTGACCAAACCTGTGCCGTTCGAAAACATTTTCTTTGCTGTAGCTTTTTGGACGCTAGGGATTTACACAGCCTGCCCTTTTTTGACCCGACGCCTTCGTTTTTAAAAGAAGAGCTCGATTGTGAAGTTAAGTCTTGAGCTGCGTCTTCAACGGTCTCCGTTCTCTGAGACAGAGGCACCAGACTTTCCGTCTGTCTGGTCTTGAGATTTCTAATGGGACACGCTGACTCTGTTGTAGTTGTAGTTACACTCGAGTCTTGATCCGGATCGGGTTCGAGTGATTCTCGGAAAACCCGTTTTTTTAGGGGGATGCTGCTTTGGGAATTGTGATCCAGGCTGCCTTTCAGAGGGGTGAGACACTCGGAAGCGGGTGGAATCATTTCTGGGTCTTTTTTTTTTGCCACGTTTGCGTCTTCTAAATTTTGTGCACTGCTCTGGGCCGCAGGGTTCCTTTTCAGAGGCTCGAAATGACATTTTGTGTTATTATTATTTGATATCAGACATTTAATCGATTTGCACTCAGACTGCTGCAAAGAATTCCTGACTACGCTGTGGTACACTTTACTGTCCAGACCCTGACTGACCAGGTCACTGCTCAAGCTTTTTAAAATATCAGACAGATGCACCCTTGCCTCTTTTATGACGAAGGTTTTACTTCCAAACCGCAACACATCTGATTTGTTTTGTACCGCGTCACGTGTTTGCTCAGTTTTCTCACCTTTACACTTCTCCTCATTCTTTTCCTCAGCTGCACCTGTTTCACTCTGCTTTGTTTGCACTTGTCCTCTTTTCCTTAAATTAGTCACTACTTCAAAGCCCTCTATCAAAGATTTCTCTACACATACAGTATCAGAAGCCACTCGGTCCCTGTTATTGTTACTACTGCTTTCTTTCGCCCCCTCTGATTCCTGACTACCGTCACGTCTCACCTGTGCAACAGGTTGTGCTGCAGCATTCTCACTACTTTCTATGTCGCACGTCACTTTTAAAAAACTATCTGCACTGGGAGTAAAGTACATCTCTCTTACCCCTTTCTTGACACCGACTCTTGAGATAATCTGCCTCCGTTTGCACTTTGAGGTCTGCTTCTCTACAGCTGCTTGCGGTTCCGGATGCACGCTTTCTCCATGCTCTGCTCTTCCCTGATCTGCCCTAACAGCTGCTCCGTCTCCTGGGATCGATACTCTGACCAGACTGACTTTTACATAACGCGTCAACCCTGAAGGAACAGAACAAGAAGAAGAAGCCGGAGGAGGTGGAGGTGGTGGGCTCATGGAGGAAAGAGAAGTTGAGAAAGTACTAACATTGATCGTGCCAGAAACGACAGAAGGGCTGTGTTTTTTCCGCAGCTCCCCGGAGATTCCCGAAGCAGTTGGGGAGCTCGAATCCCCTTCCCTAGCAGCGTCGGAGACGGCGATGTGCTTCTCACTGTCAGCCGCGGTCCTGTGAGAATCCCCAAAGCTGTGCTCTTTCTCCTCTGCCAGCGCTGCCGACGACTTGCTGTTTGTTTCTTGTCTGGTTTTCTGTAAACGTGATTTATGCGGCCCGCCTTTTCTGACGGCACCTCTCATACACCGGCCGTGAAGTCTAGCACCCGTGCGCAGCACAGACGTCCGGTGGATCATTTTGACCGGCTTTTTATTAAAGCACGAGAGTTTACCTCGATCGATGCCTGCGGAGCATCTAAGTCGGGTTCTGAGCATGTTTCTGGTCCGTGAAGAAATGGCCATCTGATGAACGACTCGAACAGGGCCGGTTTCCGCCTCCTGTCCCTTAGCGTTCTCGGGGTCGTTATTTCCGGAGTTTGAAACCAAGGTTAACGTGAAGGGTTTGAAGTTCAGTTCGTCAGTGTTACACGATACGTCTCGTCCATCCACACCCCCGATTAGCTCGGCGTAGGCGGGGGACAACGGTCTGCGTACATCCGAATCTCTACTCTCCAGTTTCGGTCTCACGCTCTCGATTCGGTGTAGAAGAGCTCTTTCCTTGCTGGTGGGATCTTTGCAGCTTAAAAGAAAGTCCACGCTGTGATTGTACAAGCAAACGCTCGACTCCCTCAATTTGAAATGAGAAAGGGGAAATAAGCAGAGGTTGTTTTGCGTCTTCTCAGACTGCTTGACTCGCTCCTCCCGTCTCCACCTCTTGGCCTTTGTCGTCCTGCTGCTCACTGTAGGGGCGTTTCTCTTCATCTGCTGGGAATTCTTCACAGAGCAGGCTAAGAGTTGGGCGAGAGAGAAAAAAAAAAGGTGGATGGGAAGATGGGTAGGTGTTAAAATAAGATGGAAAATACAAAAAGGACAACAGGAGATTGAAAGGTTTGAAAGTCATAATCAACGGGATATGTAGATAAAAAACTGAAAAATGATACAAGTCGGGATCAGTTACCTGGGTTACAAACGGGGAGGAATGGACTCGGAGTGCTGTTCCCTTTCTCTCGGTTCAGCCGAAGGTCCGTCTCTCTAAATCGGTACTTCTGTCCTAGCGGATCGTTCGAGCCTTCCCACTCTTGCAGTGCGGCCAGTCTGTGCCGGAAGAACCCTTTCCCTCTCCTGAACGAGTCAAATCCATGAAAAATGCACGAGAATGAAAACTTAAATAAAGATCTTAAATAAATCAAGTGTTTAAGTGATTAAAATCCAGGCGTATGCAATCCAAGAGCACAGACGGCTCTCAGAACGACGCCCACTGGGGCCTCCCTCACCTCTCACAGGTGCAACATTCACACATCTCATTGTCTTCCCCAAAAAAGCTGTCGCCATAGTAACATGTGATCTCCTCTCCAGGTGAGATGGGACGGACAACCTTTACACACGCTCCGTTCTTATCCCCAGGTACAAACTGAGACAAAACAAAAAAAGAGCACTAGGTATTGACTGTTAGGTTCAATTTCATTGTCACATTTTTAGCTTTTGTGAACATTACAGATAAAACACAAGTCTGTAAGATGAAAAATAATAACAATAATGATAAAATAAATAAGTAATAATAATAATAATAATAATAATACAGTCCTATGCTATAGTCTCAATATTCCTGCCTCCAAACTAGGATGAGAAAAAAAATAAGGCGGGGCAAAACCAAACAACGTGTTTATGTTGTCCAAACACATCCATAATAAATAAGTAAATAAATAAATAACTGGCACTACAATTCTTTTCTATACCGAATTCAAATTCAGGGTAAAGAATTTATCAGCCATATAAAGACATAATCAGTCGAGATCTTACCTTACAGTTCGGCCGGCAGTCTACAAAAGACACAATGAAGACGATTACACAAAGGAACATCATCACATCAGATCACAACAGTGCTGAATAATAAACTCACAAAGTCACAAGGTGGTGATTACTTTTCTACAACATCAGCAGTGACGGACGTTCAGCTGCAAATTACAGATTTATAACAGTAACACTAATAATGACTCTAACGTTTTATTTACGTTATTAGTAATATAGAGTTATTATTTCTTTAGTAACGACTCATTCATGGGGATTCGAATGGCGAACGATTCACATTAAAATTATTAACTTTGATACATTGATACAAGTTTTTTAACGAGGAGAACTGTTACATGTTAACAGAAGGAGTCTCCAGTGTCAGAGGTACAGCTGTAACTCTAATGTATAATAAAGACTACAGAGTTTTACAGAGGACATGTGAGGTGAGGTGAGGGAGTGACTGTTCTCAGCTGCTCACCGTGGTTAATGAAGGCGGCCGGGCCGAGCCAAAGCTGAGCGCACTGTTTACGTGTCGAGTACATCACACTGAAATCATTTACACCGGTCCTGAGAACGGCGCTGTCTGTGGGACTCAGCTCAGCTATACAGCCCTGCAGGACCTCCACACGCTCTCCGACCAACCTTCACCATCACACAAACACAGACATACGGACGGACAGACACACACACACACACAGACAGACACACACGCACACACACAGACAGACACACACGCACGCACACACACAGACAGACACACACGCACACACACAGACAGACACACACGCACACACACAGACAGACACACACACACAGACAGACACACACACGCACACACACACACAGACAGACACACACACACACACAGACAGACACACACACACACACACAGACAGACAGACACGCACACACAGACAGACACGCACACACACACAGACACGCACACACACACAGACACTCACACACACACAGACACGCACACACACACAGACACACACACACACACAGACACACACACA
>JAOVVF010000025.1:26490200-26505630 GCA_028565595.1 Duopalatinus emarginatus
AGTACAAGCCCTCTCCCATGGAGGCACAGCTGGAGAAAGTGTACGTCTCTCGAAACGCTCGCCCGATTCCCAGAGACATCCTGCTGGAGATGGGAGTGCTCCTCACTGAACACATTCCTCACTTCAACCAGAGCAACATTCACAAAGCTAAAGATGTTGAATTGTAGACCTGCTGATTTCTTTGTGTAACTATCACATACCAGTTATTTGATCTTTGAGCGCAAGTAGAATAGGTGCACATAATATTTCCCACTCATTTCTGCTTCCTTTAACCTTTTTGAAAGCTTAATGAAAGTGAAGTGCTGAAGGCTTTAATCGAGTAACCTCAACATTAAAATATTCTTTGTATCAGATTTTACATGGCCATATTTTGCATTATTATAGATTATCCACCCTATATTGCCATTGTCCCTTTCCTTTTTGCTTAATAGCTATTACATTAGAAATGGTTCTGTACATCATAGACACACTGTACTTATACTTTACCCATTCCTGCAGCAATCGTGTTTAATTCTGATTCTTTTTTTATACAAAAGATTTTAGCAGCCATTGAGTATTGTCTGTACTGTCTCTATTACCACTTGTTGTGGTCTGGTTTTGGACCATTACTCACAAAACAATGCTATTGAACTAACTAATTGCATAACAAGGAAACAGAATGTCTGCTTAGATCTGTCAGTATTATGTCAGTTATATCTGTCAATAAATATATTACTGTCTTTTACCTGTTAGTTACTTTTCTAAAGCCTAATAAACCTCACATTCATTCAAAGTTCTACATTTAATTATAATTAATATTGTTGAACTGTTTCAAAGCAAAACTTAAAATGTTAAATGTGAAAACTTCAGGCTTAAAATGTTTTCACACCTTGAGAAAACCCATGTGACTTCCTGGAAATGAACACAAGCTACGTGTGTGGTTTTGATCTGACTCGTTGTAGGGGTGTAGAGGTGGTCACCGGGACAAAAGCGTCACATCAGGCATATTCACTGTAAAAACTGCCTGTGCATTTTAAATCCTCTTCAGCTGACAGTAAATATCCTAGATGCCGAAAAGCTCGATGGTAACAGGTGAAACTATTCTCAAGAACTAACCAACTAAGACCTGAAGGTTTTCTCCAAGCCCCGTGTACTGTTATCACTGAGAGGATGCAAACTACCAATGCATACTGGGGTGAGTAACAAAAAAGTCTGACTCACTCATTCACTCTGTCTCACCCTAGAATAAACCACACTCAGGCAGTTTACTTCTGCACATTAGGCAAAAAAAAATCATCATAACCACGAAGCAGGTTTTTCTCCCACTCTACCTATCTGATGAAACCCTAATGAAGCCCACCCTCTTGCCTAGTCTGGTATTTTACACATAAACACACAGACACACACATCTTGATAGGCATCAGTGCCAGCTCAGGACAGCTCAGGTATGTTCACATACATCTTGATATTAATTGTCCTTAATCAGATATTAATTTATGATTATTTTTTGTTTCACTATCTGATTACTTTTCATTGAGGTCTCTGAGACATAAAATAATGCATCTTCATAACAGTAACTAGTTATCACAGTAATATCACTGTTATGTAACTAATAAACCACTCTGTTTGTGTGTATTTGTTTGTGCTGCTGTTATTATATTCCTATAAATGCTGTGATGGGTCTATTTGACCAGTCATTTATTCACAGCTTGTCATGTTACCAAGGAAACACAACACAACTCCTCTGTCCTGAAAAAAACTTAATTATCGATGTCATAGAGTGCTAACACTGGAGACTCCTTCCATAAACCTCACAGATCAACAATTACATGTATTTATGTGGAGCATTCTCCGTGTCCATGTGTGAGCTGTTACTATAGAAACGATAACTAATGCATTATTTTAACCTGAATAATCGTATTTTAGAATATAAGAGTGTATTGTTGTCTTGTTGTTTTGCAAATGGTCCTCTAGATTCTGTTTTGGATAGTTACATGGTATTACCTTGGAGCCCTCAGTGACTGATGAACCTTTCGGCACTACATTTACACATTTAGAACCTTTTTGAGATTCAAGTCCAGCTGCACTAATGAGTTCCATACCACTGAAATTGCTGACTTGGTCATGTCTTAATTGTCCTACAGGAACAAAGCGCCACCAGAACCTCTGAGTGTACCATTACACACTTCTCCATGACAATGTCTTCTGCACCAGCCCTTCTGTACTGGTCAGGTCTTTTTTCTTTCCTAATCCTCCTTCCTGTGATCCAGTCATGTGAGAAAGGAACATCGCGAGACTGCGCCGAAGCAGACTTCGCTCCCGGGTCTGACCTCGCTGGAGAAGGCTTCGACATCACGAAGATGCAGCGCAAAGGTTCCTTTGTCATCGACATGAGAAGATGGCAGCAGAAGGACAAATCGTGCACTCTGTGCCGGAACCCTTACATGGAGGGGAAGAAACAGAAGCTCCCGCTTTCAGTGGTGGACTGGAGGCCGAGTCAGAAGTGCAACATGAAGGTGGCCAGCTCCGTCTACCAATCCAGTGAGTCCCTGGTCAGTGCCAGCACCTCCGCTATAGAGAACAACTGGAACGTAAATTTGGGGATCGAAGTGAAGAGGGGCGAGGGGTCATTAACGTTGGCAGGCAGTAACTCCAAGCTTTCTGAGTATTCCATGGAGAAAACCAAAAAGGACAGGTTCAGTTTCACCAGCCACAGTATTTCCTGTGGATATTACAGGTAAGACATTCTGTCCTTTAAAGCTGACTTAATACATTTTTTGTGTATTAAGACAAATTAATGTTAATTTATGTTCAACGTCACATGCTCATGTTACTGGTGGCCGATTTAGTGTCTGTGTAAGACATTCAGATAAAATCCACTAACAAGAGGACACCAAACTCATGGAACACCTACAAATACAAACATGTCAATACAAAATGTGTTTATGCAAGACTGTTTCTTGAATGAGCAGTGGTTTCTGGAAAGGGTAAAAGTGTTTTACTTATAATCTTTGCTGACTAAATTATGATAATTATGCTAATCTCCAGTTACAGGGTTTCTAACAAGCCGTTGATTCATCCCGAGTTTAAACAAGCTCTCAGTCAGCTTCCCAAGCAGTACAGCCCTCAGTTCAAGTCACGTTTCCACAAATTCATTGACAACTTTGGCACTCACTACATCACCAAGGTAACAGACGCACGAGGAAAGTGATCAAATTATGTTCTGTTTGGTTAATAAGAATGTTCTTTATAAGAAAAATCAGAAGAGGATAAAGATTTAATTTAGCATAATGACATCCATCAGTCTGAATTCCTTTAAATATAAAAGTTTTTATTTTACAATTTATTTCATTTTTATGTCTATTTTTAATCCACTGCATGTTAATAGTTAGGAAAGCATTATTATAATGACCTTTCATTTTTTGGTTCACTGATCATTCAACACCTGTACACATCTAACACACCACTAAAGGACATCTAGTAATGATGAGTAGATGAAAGATTTAAGAAACCTTCAAATTTATGAAAAGGTTTTAAGAGATTTAGTGTCAAGTTTTAAAGATACACAAAGTCTTTATCATCTCAAAGTAACACTAACAAACACTATAGATTATACAAATATTAATAATGTCAGAGTTTACACTGAATAACATCTATAGTAATAGCAGTGGCAGTAGTAATAGTAGTAATAGTAATAGTAGTATGAGGAAACATTTAAGAAACATGATGTAATATAAACAGTTCTCATTAAATGGTTGATTAATTTGGTTGATTAAACATGATCAATATGACACTGGTTGTGCTGTTCAGGTGACTCTGGGAGGGAAAGTCCACTCTGTGACCAGTATCAGGCAGTGTCAGACGACCCTGCAGGGTATGAGTGTGGACGAGGTGAAGACCTGTCTAGATGTGGAGGCATCTGCCAGCGTGATGGGGAAAGCTAAAACTAATGCTAATGTGAAGCACTGTGATGAAGCCAAAAACAAGATAGAGGGCAAAAACAGCTTCTCCAGTAACTTTAATGACCGGTGAGTTACACACACACACACACACACACTGCACTGACTGCACCAACACTGACCACACCAAACACTGACAATGACTCACCACACTTATACAAACACTGACCAAACCAACATTACTGCTTACACTAACACTGACCATCACTAACGAAAACAATTTACCACATTTAGAGGAAAGTTTCATTTGTTCTTCTGATGTCAATGACAGAAAGTGATGGTGTTCCCCTAAAAAATGACTAATAAAAATGTATTGATTAAACAAAAAGCTTGTGCTTTAAATATATAGGAAAATAATGATTATAAAATTCAAATTTATTCAATTTTAAAATATAAACTATAATTAATTATGTAATAAATGAGTAGTATTAAATTGAAGCAGGAAGTATAAACTTGTATTATTCATATTTATAGTTTTAATAGTTTTTATTATTCATATTAATATTCCTTCCCCCCCCCCTCTCTCTCTCTCTCTCTCTCTCTTTCTCTCTCTCTCACTGTCTCTGTTTTTTTTTTCTCTCTCTCTCTCTTCCTTTCTGTCACTTTCTCACTTTGTTTGTCACTTTTTTCTATGTTTTTAAGGTTAACAGAGATCTCAGGAGGCCACACCACCGAGCCTGAGCTCCTCTTTTCCTCAAATAAAGACCCTGGTGCTTATAAAGAGTGGCTCTCGTCCATCCCGCTCAACCCCGACATTATTTTCTATTCTCTCCAGCCTCTCCATGAGCTTCTCACCACCAAAAACCCGACCCGAAAGCTCCTGCGCCAAGCTATTCACGACTTCATCCTGGAGAAGTCTCTGTGGAGAAACTGCTCTGTGCCGTGCAGCGCCGGAATCAAACCTGATCCCAAGGAACCGTGTTTGTGCGAGTGCAGAAATAACCCTGGGGTGACCCCTGACTGCTGTCCTACCAAACCCGGCATCGCTCGGGTCAAAGTGACTGTACTGCGAGCTGAGGGCTTATGGGGCGACCACACAACAGGCACGGACGGCTACGTCAAAGTGTACGATAAAAACAACATGATGCTCGAGCGTACGCTGGTGATCTATAACAACAACAACCCCCACTGGGGCAGGACTTTTGATTTCGGTGACGTCATTCTGGACAATTATGACCCTTTAAAACTGGAGGCATGGGACGAGGACAACAAATGGGATGATGACCTACTGGGAGCCTGCACTATTCCCGTGAAACAGGGTGTGTCTGAGAACTTCTGTAATTTAAATCACGGCATTCTGTATTATAAAACGGAGGTGGTGTGTGCGCCGAGTTTGTCAGGTCCATCCTGCACGGATTATATCGGATCGCCTATGAAGTTTGATTTGGAGAAGGTGTACGTGTCCCGGCACTCCCGCCCCCTTCCGCAGGAGATGCTGCAGCAAATGGGCGTGGTTCCTGATGAAGCACCGCTAACTGTTAAGCAGATTGTGTACGATCCTGATAAAAGTGTCATGCAGCTTCTGTAGAGAAATTCAACACTCTCTTAAATCTCTTTCTGTCATTTACAATTTATGACAAATATCCTGCCAGAATCTATTCACGTGTGTGTAAATCTGTTTAAAAGTGACGTAAGAGGTTTGTATTAATGTCTCTTATGTTTTATTTCTCTTATGTTTTATTTCTCTTATGTTTTATTTCTCTTATGCCACAGCAATAACATTTTCCAGCTTATTTATTATATTTAGTGTCTCTATTTATGACGGTTTTCATTTAACTGTGGATCATCTGCAAAACAAGTTATTCATTACATTATAACAGTTACAGTATAAACACTTTCCCTCATCAGTCTCTCTTTATTTTCTCTTTTTAAGTCAACAGAAAAAAAGGCAGTTTGTGATGTTACTGTAAAGAAATGTAAACTCCTCTCTGTCCTGAAGACAGAGAAGTACAGAACGTTACAAACTGTGGACACTGGAGACTCCTTCCGTTAACGGGTTGATGTGTTTCAGTATGTTAAACTGATTTTCTGTACTATTTACGGTGTATGCATTCAGCTTTGTATGGAATAAAGACTTCATGAGCATTAACCAATGGCAAAAAGTCGTCTGTGACTCTGACTGATCATCTATAATGAGATCTAGGCAGAGTGACCAGAAGGTCCCAGGTCCAATCAAGTGCCCTTGAGCAAGGCCCCTAACTCTCTCTGCTCCAGGGTGACTGTATCACTGACCCTGCACTCTGACCACAACTTCCTAACAGACTGGGATATGTGAAGTACAGAGTTTCACTTTACTGTAATGTATATGTGACAAAAATAAAGGCTTCCGCTTCCTCTTCTTCTATCATGTCTGTAATCAGTGAGACGACGGTTTGTTCTGTTGATTAATTACAATGTGTTGCGTAATCAATTATTTGAACAAAATCGTTTTGTTTTGTGAACTTGTGAACTTCATTTTAGAAACTGAGTCAGACAGACTTTTAACCCTGATCTACACAAATGTTTGAGTCAAACCGGAGGTGGTTTCATTGGATGAGGAATGGTATGTCCCGCTGTAGGGGGGTTTTAGAGTGCGCTTCTTTCTGATAACAGTGAAGAAGGAGAAATGTGGGTTTTCGGGTTTAAGTGTGTAAATAATCGACTACAGTAATAATTTTCTGGATTTCATTTTGTTCATTTTTAGGCAGGTTTTAGTGTAAGGAAAGGATCCAGACAGATCCAGACACCCCCTCACCCCAGAAAAATTCACAAATCGTGATATAAAGTGCTCTTTATTGTGAGTGAATATTAAGATCTCGCGAAGCTGTTGTAGATGCTGAGCTTCATCATGTTTCTGTTCTGTTGTATAGTTTTAATAGATAAGCTAGATTGTCTTCGTTTATTTTAGATCTGCTGTGAACTAGTGCACTGAGAGAGAGGAAGTTATGTGGCTTCCTGTGAACGGATGAGGTCTAACAGATGAAAAAAAGAAAATTTATTCTTCTCTTTAGTCTGGTTAGATGGCCTGATGATGCGATAAAAAAAGCTGATCAGATTTAAACGTAGCTCCAGTGTAGCTTCACTGAATGTGTATTCACTGTGACAACACAAGGACTCGTGAGAGGAGACACACACACACACACACACAGAGAGAGAGAGTCAGGAGACATGTTTAGTCTTAATAAGAATTACAACCAAAAGTAGTGCTCAAGAGGTTTTAGTTAGATACAGAGACAAGGACCTTCAGACGAAACACAACACAACACAAAACACATCACAATCACTGCATGGACACACAGGGACAGCAGGAGACAACGACACCAAGCACCAGATCAACAACAAGAAAAAAACAACAACGTCACACTGGGTCACACCTCGAGCCCGGAAATCAGCCTGCAGCAAGAGTGAGAGAAAAACAACACACGTGAGACACGCAAACATGAGGCACACTGAACATATAACACACACACACATGCACACACACACACACGACACGCAAACATGAGGCACACTGAACATATAACACACACACACACATGCACACACACACACACACACACACACACACACACGACACGCAAACATGACACGCAAACATGAGGCACACTGAACATATAACACACACACACACATGCACACACACACACACACACACACACACACACACACACACACACAAGACACGCAAACATGAGGCACACTGAACATATAACACACATACATGAGACAAACATGAACACTGAACATAACACACACACACACAAAGAAAACACACTAAAGACTTGCTTAATTATTTACAAAGTGAAGAACCAATAGAAATCCAGTCCCACATCCTCCTTGTCTCTCACCTTTGATTCCGTTGCCGTAGTAACCAGCTGCACCAGACTTGCTGCCGTCTTTTCCTACAGTTCACAAAACACACACATAAGAGTTCAGAGTCATGTTTAGATGAAACTGAGATGTGAGTCTTCATTAAAGAGGTTGTGACCCTCACCTCCATACGCACCTTGACCTCCGGCCCCAAGGCCTGCACCATAACCTGCATTCAGATACATTTTATTATTATTATTATTATTTTTTGTATTATTATTATTTTTATTATTGTACACCAGTCTAATACTTGGTAGGTCCCCCATGGGACACCAGACGTCCTGCAGAACGTTCCACAATTCTGAGAACTGGTGACTTAGGTGTGAATGACTAATCCCCAAACTCAAATGAGTGTTCCTCTAACTATAATCTGGTGTCTCTAGACATGTGGTGGTACATTGTCCTGTTAGAAGAGGACAAACCCATCAGAATGAATACAACACCAGTTTTTCAGTGTAAAGTGGAAGTCAAAAGAAATATATATATTTTATTTTATTTAAAAATGAATATTTTGGCTAAATCATTATCAGGGCAATACTACATTACCCCGTGTGTGTGTGTGTGTGTGTGTGTGTGTGTGTGTGTGTGTGTGCCCTGTAATGGCCTGGTGATCTGTACAGGGCATCTCCCACCTAATAAGCACCGGAATAAACTTCAGCACCCAGTAGTAGGAATAAATAATCAGTGTGTTTATAAAGCAGGACTTATTAAAGACACACACACACACACACACACACACACACTGACCAAATGCTTGGAGTTTACCTCCGTTGCCTCCATTGCCTCCATTGCCTCCGTTGCCTCCAAGACTGAGCTGCTGTGTTTCATATGGATAGCCATTATCACCTGATGACACACACACACACACACACACACAGTCAGTATCAACACACTTCTTATCATTATATCTATATTCAATAGGATTTAAGCCCTGTATTGTCTCTGACTGACCGTCCAGTCCAGCAGAATGAACCTGTGCTCCGTTGAAGGAAAGCTGACCGGCTCCTCCGTCTGTACAAGAAACACACACACACACACACACACACACACACACACATCTGTTTAATGTCATATAAAGATCAGTTACATATCACATTACATACAGAGGGAATAAGTCTACATAAAAAGGGACTGTCTATAAAGTGAAAGTGAAAGTGAACTGTTTGAATTTCTCAGCTCATCTAATCATTATAAAAAACTGTTACAAACTGCGAACGTGAATTCATTGACCTTTCAGTGAGAGGAATGTGACCTCTGCATCTAACACACACACACACACACACACCGGTGAACACACTTGCCCGGAGTGGGGGTGGGGGTGGGGGGCAGCCCCAAAACCAAGAAGCTCAGGGAGCAGTTGGGGGAGTTAGGTGCGTTCAGTTGTGTCTTGCCCTGTGTGGGGATCAAACCCGGGACCTTCCGGTCACAAGAGCGATTCCCTAAATACTAGGCTAGGGTATGTATACAGTGTGTGTGTGTGTGTGTCTGTGTGTGTGTGTCTGTGTGTGTGTGTGTGTGTGTGTGTGTGTGTGTGTACAGAGAGAAGCAAAAAGCCTGTAAAGAATAATGTAAAGAATATTTTAGATGAAGAGGGAATAAACCCCTCCCACATAATTAATTTCAGCACATCTTATTGTGCTGATCTGTTGCACCACAGGAAATGATGTCATTGTGAACACATGACTTGTGATTGATCAGTGAACTTGTTTTCATACTAATTAAAATTGTCTCAAGATTTCAATAATTTACCAATCAGAGGTTCCAGGATTCCACCATTACCTAAGAGTGAGAGAGAAAGAAAGAGAGAGTGGGTGGGAGGGCGGGGGAGGGGGGGACAGACAGACAGACAGACAGACAGACAGAGACACAGTGAAAGAGACACAGAGAAAGGCAGAGGGGGGGCAGAAAGACACAGAGAGAGAGAGAGAGAGAGAGAGAGAGAGATCGTCAGAGAGAGAGAGACAGACAGTCAAAGAGACAGAGAAAGGCAGACAAGGGGCGAAAGAGCCAGACAGACAGAGAGAGAGACAGATGGTCAAAGAGAGAGAGACAGACAGTGAAGAGACAGAGAAAGGCAGACAAAGAGAAAGAGAGACAGAGAGAGAGAGAGAGAGAGAGAGAGAGAGACAGACAGAGAGAGAGACAGAGACAGAGTTAAAGGCAGACAGAGAGACAGAGAGAGAGTATATTCTGAGTTGATTATACTGCATGTATTTATGTTTTTGGTTTAAATTTTCTCTTGACACTCAGACAGACAGATATTCAGGAGGTCAGACAGACAGGTGGACAAGTATTCAGACAGACAGATATTCAGTTAGACAGGAGCAGTGAAACTCAGATGTGTTTACAGATGTTCAGGATAAAGAGCTTCTGGAGAATGTGTGTGTGTGTGTGTGTGTGTGTGTGTGTGTGTGTGTGTGTGTGTTTTCCCTCCCTCTCCATCTGCTTATCTCAATAATTTTAATGATGCTTCTCTAAAAGCTTCACAACTGCACCACAGAGTCAAATTCTCAATCAAATCTTCACACTCACACACACACACACACACACTCTCACACACACACACACACACACACACCCCTCTACCCTGACCGTGTGTTTACTGAGGCTGGCATCACCTGTTTGCCCAGCGTAAGAAGCTCCACCGTAACCTCCTGCTTTGCCTGCAGCGCCAAGACCAGCAGAAGCCACAGGCTGACCTGCAGCGGTGCTGACCACTGCCCCGGGACCAGCGCCACCTACAGACCAAAACAAGGAGTCAGAAACCTCTGTAGGACTGTTGATGAGGCAGGCTGAACTGGCAGGGTTTTCCTATAACAGCATGCCCCAGTGGGTTTTACTCTTTATTTATGATACATTATGAACAGATGGTTTGTTACCAGCTTGTGGACTTTTTAATATTATTGGAGGTTTGGTATAATTTCAGTGTCAATTACGAATATCACATTTAAATGATATGACACTCAGTGCTTGTTAAAGCCTGATTAGCTCTTACCGTATTTCATAGTCTTGGCTTCAGCACCAAATCCTGCACCACCACCAAATCCAGCACCAAGTCCAGCACCTTGTCCAGCACCACCACCAAATCCAGCACCAAGTCCAGCACCTTGTCCAGCACCACCACCAAATCCAGCACCAAGTCCAGCAGCATGTCCAGCACCACCACCAAATCCAGCACCAAGTCCAGCAGCATGTCCGGCACCACCGCCAAATCCGAGGCCAAGTCCAGCTGCCAGTAACAGTCCTTGTCCTCCATAACCTCCTGCTCCCAAACCTGCACACCGCACCCTTATTAATGAACTCAAAACACTCCTGCTGTCAAGTTGCATCTTTCCTTTTTTGCTTTGAACGTACTGAGACCTGAAAACATTTTGGTCTTTATGGTTATTTTCCAAAAGGACGGTGTTTATAAGGCTTTATGACACCTACATAAGTACTTCATGACTACTGTCAGAAACACCACTCCGCTTGCATAAAGACTGCTTCAGGTGACGGAGGTTTTTCCTGACGTGTCACTATGTTATAAGCTCCATGCATAATGTCACTGGTTATGTCATCTCTATTACACCACATGGACAGAGCAGGAGTTAGGAGTTGTCATGACAAGTACAGTGTAGTATAGTCAGTATATCGTCATGACAACTGACCCCTGCAAGGGTTACATATCATCTGAACACTGTTTCTGACCAGAGCAGCCGTGATGGCAGCTGTTCAAATGAGACGTGTGCAGGTTTGTGTGTGTGTGTGTGTGTGTGTGTGTGTGTGTGTGTGTGTCATGTGGAATCTCACTAAAATCGAAGAGAAACGTTGGGTTAGGTCTTACCGGCTTTGGCTCCATGGGCTACCTCTGAAGCATAGCCGAGCTCTGAAACATAATTATAATTCCCACTGGATTATAATTATGTCTGTTATAAGTGTTAGTACCATGGCAGGAGAGAGCGTTACAAAGCCAGGATCAAACTCACCAGCTCCATAGCCGTCACCATATCCATTAATGCCAAAAACATTGCTGAAGCCTGGGGGAGGAAGGTGGGAGGGTGGAAAGGGGGCGTGGCATAATTAAATTATTATACATAATGTCTCATGCGAATGTCTTGATAAATGCACGTAGGCTGGACAGGTACACCAAGCAATTAAAGCCACCTGACTCCGTAAATCAGCAAGTCTACCTGTACATTAATAACGTGTTATAAATGTCTTTATTACACTTATATTCACACAGCATACATAATACATCATAATATCCAGCATAAAGGTGTAAATATATATCTTTACAAGTAATTAGAGTTACATCATGCTTATATGACTTATATGTAATGTCAGGTTACGTAACATTATAACCTGTTCATAGCACAGTGTCATAATGTTCACTTTCGTAAAACTTTAAATAAAATGATTCATGTTTGTGAATGACCAGTTAGATGTTATAATGCTTTTTTTAAACACTGTGGTATTATAATGCTCTATAACGCTTTATAGATGTTTATAAACATGCACATTTTAGAGTTTTCTTCTACTCATGGAGCATTGTCCGTTTCTACAAAACGGAGCATTGTCGAATGATGCTATAATGCTATAATGTAATATATGCATGCTTCATAAGCAGTTATAGAACATATCCATGTAATATATACAGCACAAGTGCCTTAGAAAGACTTTATAAAACTATAACTAGTTATGAGCAATGATGCATATATCTGGCATTATAAAGCCTTTTGTATGTCTTACTGTGATTAACCACTTCATGTAGCCTGAGCTAAAGAGCACTTATAATGCTTTATAACGCCTTATCATTTCAATTCTATTTAGAAGACATTTTGGAAAATCACTAAATTGTACATCGTGCTGTTATGTGTCATGAACGTTTAACACCTAAACGCCGTATGAGAAGCAAACTGTTTATGCATTATAACCTGTCGTAGCAGACTTGTAAAAATGTGATCTGCCCTTATGAAGTCACATGCTCATTCATATAACACTATTTACATCTATGAGTATTTATACAAGCATATGCCTTGATATAACTGCTATTAGTGCACTCATGAAGCACTTATGAAGCATTATGAATACATGATATGGTGTGACATGGGGACTAGGTTGCCTGGTATAATGCTCTGTTATAATGCTACTAAATGTGCATGTTATAATGCATTATAAAAGACTAGACCAGAGGAGATCTATTAGAAATGACTGTTCCAAAGCGTCATGTCCACTGAGATTATAAAGTCACATGATCATTAACATACAGCTTTATGAATGCTACTTACAGGCATTTATACAGAGGCCATGCCTTTATAGACTAACGAAGTGTTAGTGGTGTAATCTATACAACATATAAGCCAACAGCATGTATATGAACTGCTTATAAGCCTGAACATGTTGACTCAGCACTTCTGCGTGAAACAGCCCCAAAAAAAAGAACCCACACACACTTTCGTTTCAGCTTCGCTCACGTACCTCATTTCTGAGAAAAAAAATACTCAGTGTTTCCATTAAAGGTTTATAAAGTAGTGTTCACACCCTACACACATCATACAGTCATATCCTGCTGCATTATTAGTAAACGCTGACCAACACACACACACACACACACACACACACACACATACACACACATACACACACACACACACACATACACACACATACACATATACACGCACACACGCACACATACATATATACACGCACACACGCACACAGAGAGAGACACACACACACACACACACACACGACCAGAGCAGTTCAGAGGTGATAATAATAAAAAGGGTTTATCGTCATGTCTATGACGTCATGTCTATGTGGTTTTGTGTGTGTGTGTGTGTGTGTGTGTGTGTGTGTGTGTGTGTGTGTGTGTGTATGTATGTGTGTGTGTGTGCATGTGCATTGTTTATCAGTTGTTAACATGATGAATTAGACCTTTAACTTACAAACCAATTTCTGTGGTGTTCAATGTGTTATAAACAGGGCTCATAATGTGGCCTGTTAACAATTTATAAATAAACTGGAATGCATTTCCAGAAATGATAACAACACGCATTATAGGCATTATAACATGTAATGAATGGATTCATAGGTCATTAATCTAGAAGGCCTTATAAGTGCATTATAAGGCTTGTATAAGTTTATACAATATAAAATTAGATATTCTGTAAACAGGACTTGGTGATTTTGTGCCGACTCTAGTGCACTATTTAGTACGGTACTGTGTGGATTAGGACGCGGCCTTGTCTCAGCTATGATATATTTTTCCACCATTTATATATTAAAAAACAAACAGTAAAGACCAGGCTAATGGAAAAGGAAATGGTTTACCAGTCTGCTTTCCCGCTCGTCCAGCTTGTCCAGCTTGTCCAGCTTGTGCATATGCGCCAGCACCTGAACCACAACGCAAGAAGTGTTGATTAAAAAAAACACGTCTCCTTACAGAAAACATCTCCACGTCAACTCTGACGCAGTCTTCCAATCTGTTTAGTATTAGTCAAACAGACACGTACCCACTCCATAGCCGTTAGATTGACCTGCCCCAGGATAGGCCCCGGTGCCGCCACCGTACCCTGTACACACACAATCACACAGCAGGTGAACCACACTAACCGACGTTGTGTACTGAAGTGAAATATCACGCCTGGTTTGCTGCTGTGGTCAGTCGGGAGCCTGTGGAGCGAAACAGCGTGGTGTGGTGGAGATGATGTTACCACACAGGATGGTCCACATACTCGCCATAAACAGCTCCATATGACCATCACTCTGAACATCCTGTGGGGCAAAATGATCTACACATCACCCAAACATGCTACACATCAGTGAGGTGGACAGCCTGTGGAGCCAAAAAACGAAACAAACCAGGAAACGTAGGTGGACATGCTGTAGACACACGCGTGACCACGATATGAAACAGAACAAAGAGCGGAAAAATGCGAGGAGTGAAGATTTATGTGGGTCAGCTTTTGTGCAGAAGCAGTGGATCCACAGGAGCAGGTGTAGGTTTGGGTGATGATGCGTTTGCAGGTGTCGGTACAGGTGTAGGTTTGGGTGTTAGTGTGTTTGCAGGTGTGTGTGTGTGTGCAGCTGTAGGGACGGGTGAAGGTTTGAGTGCAAGTGTAGGTTTAGATGTAGTCATAGGTGTGGGTTAGGATGTTAGTGTATTTGTAGGTGTAGGTATAGATGCAGGTGTAGGTCTTTGTGTGTGCACAGGTGTGGGTGTAGGTTTGGTTTGTTAGTGTATTGGTAGGTGTGTGCGGATTAAGGGATAGGTGTAGGTTTGAATAGTGGTGTATTCGAAGGTGTAGATGTGTGTGTCGTTGAGGTAAATTCAGTTGTAAGTTGCCAGTGTTTTTGCAGATAGTGTAACAGATGTATCATAGGTGTATGTGTTAAAAGTGTTGTATTTAAAGGTGTTGTAGTTAAAGGTGTCGTAGTTGAATGTGTTGTAGTTAAAGATGTAGTTAAAGATGTTGTAGTTGAAGGAGCGGTAGTTTAAGGTGTTGTAGTTAAAGATGTAGTTAAAGATGTTTTAGTTGAAGGTGCTGTAGTTGAAGGTGCTGTAGTTAAAGGTGTTGTAGTTGAAGGTGCTGTAGTTAAAGATGTAGTTAAAGATGTTGTAGATGAAGGTGTTGTCGTTTAAGGTGTTGTAGTTGAAG
>JAOVVF010000025.1:26547156-26570152 GCA_028565595.1 Duopalatinus emarginatus
ACACAGACAAAAACAGAGACGGCGGCTGTGAGTGAGGGAGGGAGAGAGAGAGAGAGAGAGAGAGAGAGAGAGAGAGAGAGAGAGAGAGACTCACCTTATCTATCAGGAGCCCGAAAGCACTCTCCAGCTGAGCGAACATCCCATCGAAGGCGACCAGCAGCATCTGTCCCGCACTCATCTTAGGAGTGTCCTGTACAGAACCCTCCATGTTCCGAGGCTGTATCAGTTCCGAGTACTGGACACGCAGAACCCTGAAGAAGAGGCGTCATCGGTTATCAGGTCGTGTATACATCATACAAATTGACATATCGGGAAACGTAAAACGTGTTTCAGGGATGTAGGACATGATGCGACTGGAGTGGGCGGGGCTTTATGCCTTCTTTACAGGTGCCAAGCTAGTTCAGTGTTGGAACTAGAGATCGACCGATATGGGTTTTTCTGAAACCGATGCTAATGTTGATATTTAGAGGTTGATTTTTTAGGGCCGATATCTTAAAGTTTAAAGTTTTAGAATTTTTATCAAACTGAATCTTTTAAGTTTGTTAAAGCATAAGTGTAAACTTAAACGAACATTTAAATAAAATAAATACATCTTTTACAAAAAAATAATCAATTAAGCTGAAAAATATAATATAAATATAAATATATATAAATATAAAAAAAAAATTAGCGGTGCTGCGCACACACTCGCAGCAACCAGCAGCATTTGTGTTTGGTTTAATGAACATGTGACACATGACACAGAATATCTAAAGTCTTATTTGTTTATAAATCCTCAAGTAACCAACTGTGAATAGAACTTCACTTAGCAGCATAAAACAGCAACAAACCCCCTCGTTTCTGGGTGAAGGAAATGATGTAAACATTACAGAACAAGATTTTAACTCTGTCATTGTCCTTGAGTCTTCCTCACTCGACCCATTTTTAACTGAAAGTTCTCAGTACTCCCAGTTTAAGAACAGCAGGTTGTAACGCAGGAAGCACAACGGTTCTGCATGTTCTCCACTGAGTCGGCTCCTCTTGTCATCATAAATATTCCCAACATCACTGAATCACTCACAGTAACACCGGACTTTAAACCTGCCGATGCCGATATAGTAACAAATAAAAAAAATCTCAAATGTCGGCTGACAGAGATATATAGGCCGACCTCTACTTGGAACCTCCGTTTCAACACCGTCTGTACCTGGTGACCTCGAGGTAGTGAGCGTCCGTGTCCTCCTCCAGCCCCATGGCGGTGTTGCGGAGGTGAGCCTGCAGCGCCTCCCTCAGGCCCTGCAGGGACACTCCGTCGGCACACTGCTCTATCAGGGAGTCGAGCTCGGACAGCATGCTCTCCAGCGTGCTCTCGCCCTTCAGCATGCAGCGCAGAGCCTCGGGGAAGATGATCTGGCGGAAGTTGGTGTTCAGCTCCTGTAAAAGGCAACAGCGCTGGTGAACTCTAAAGCTATTGATTCACTTTCTGTAGTAAAACATAGGTTCATGCTGCAGGGCACAAACCAGCCGGTGGACTCACCTGTAGGCAGGTGTAGACTCCATTGGCCAGGTAGACGGCCTGGGAGGTGTCGTCAAGGCTGAGGATGTCCAGGTCGTGGGACTGGAGCTGGCACTCTTTCAGCAGCTGCACCAGACACGTGACGTTCCCACTCATGCTGCAGAGCTCCTCCAGGAACCAGGCTCCATCCCGGGATGTCAGCTCCACAAGCTGCTCTCCTGCACTCGCCGCCGCGCCCTCCATCACCAAGTTACGCCTACAGAGAGGGGCGGGAAAAGAAGTTTCAATAAATAAATCAGCTGTTTATTTTAAATATTTTTTTTTCCATATCCGAGTCCCTTCCAGGAGACACCTCCCCCTCTGTGGACCCGAATTCGTTACGTCGGGTCGTAATCACGAACACACACCTGGTCAGCGTGCAAAGCGCGGAGATGATGATCCCAGCCAGGCTGAAGGAGGCCAGCTCGGCATCCTCGTGCAGGAAGACCTTGATGCAGCGCTCGATCTCCTGGAGCTGCTCCTCACACACAGGCACGCTCGCTCCCTCAGTTTTCAGCCTCTCCACCTGACGCAGGAGGCGCGTGTTCGTCTCGGCCGCATGGTGCTGCAGCGCCATCTCCACACTCGACAGGAACTGACATGTAGCCGGCGGCGGCTGAGGGGTGAACTGAACCTCGTAACTGGGGGCAGGGGTTCAACAAGGTTAGAAAAGTGATATGGAAATTATTTAAATATAAAATCAACCAACCGCTGGGAAGTCTAAACGCCACCTAATACTGTTAGTCCCGACGTCACCGGTGGACAACGCTGTGGTAAAACACCATGACGACTGACTTGGACTGGATCTTCAGCACTTGGGGCAGACGTGGCCTAGTGTTCAGGGAACCGAAAGGTCGTGGGTTCGATCCCCACACAGGACATGACTGAGGTGCCCTTGAGCAAGGCACCCAACTCCCCCAACTGCTCCCCGGGCGCTGTGGTTTGTAGCTGCCCCTCCCCCCACCCTGCTCCGATCAAGTGTGTACACTGCCCCCTAGTGTTCTCTGTTGTGTTTTACTGCATGGACGGGTTAAACACGGAGGTCACATTCCTCGGTGTGCAAAACACAGTAGACAAACAGTTCACCACATACGTCACACATGCGACATCTCCGGACAGAGTGGGCGTGGCTTAACAACTGTCTTTTAAGCTGTATTTCTTGTTATTGTAAAAAAAAACTCAACTCCTCAGTATTTGTGTGTTTAAAACTTTTATCCCAGGTGCTGCCGAGACTTTAAACATCTCTGAAAAATCTACAGTCTGTGAACAAGCTGTAAATCTGACAGACTCACTGGTGATAGATGGCCTGGCAGTGATCCACCGTCATGTCACACACCAGCTCCTCCATCCACTGCTTCCATGTGTAGACCCTGTGTCGGTGCAGGACGGCCCGCGGGTACAGCAGGGCTACGGTGGCGTAGCTGTGCAGGTGCTCCAGGCAGGCGCGCAGTATGGAGCGACGCTGCTGCAGCAGAGCGCCGACCTCCGCCTCCAGAGCCTCACACTGGCTGATCAGATGAGCCTGACCTGCGTTCTGCAGAAACGCTGTAGCGGGGACGTAGCTGGGGGGACCTTTAACACCGAGAAGGGGAAATAAATAAATCAATTAAAAAAAAAAAAAGGATCATGACACTGCACTGAGCACCAGGATCGCATTAAAAACAGTTAGTACCGAGGTCTATGGGGCTGCTGATCTCCTGCAGCAGGCTGGCGAGCTGAGTGGCCTCCAGACTCCCAAACGCTGCCTGGTACTGAGAGATCCACTGGTCCAGATCAGACAACTTGCTCTGGATGGCATCCTGTACGGTCCTCTGCCTGGACTGCAGCTGGGTGTGTTCAGAATATCTAACACAGCAGAGAAGACGCGAGAGTTAACGCCGGATTCACACGTTTATTAAACTAGCCGTGACACTGATTTTCCTCTGTCTGTGGATGGTGTTAATATGGAAACGCACACTTACATCGGTCCTATAAAGAGCTACAGAGAGAGGAGAGGGGGAAAAGGGAGAAAAAAAAAACAAAAAAAAACCCACACACACAACCCACACACAAGGTGTCCTGACCTGTGTTCCAGCGTGTGGATGGGGTGGTCAACCCTGCTGTCTGCTCCCTCCAGGAACTCCATCTCCTCCAGCAGCTTGCCCTGGACCTTGTCCACCTGAGCCAGATGTTCCTGCAGACTCAGGTACTCCTCCACGGCCATCTCAACCTGCGGCATCACTGCCTGCATCTCGTCACGGTTTTTGAACCAGTTCACCTGTGAATACGTGATCAGGTGGAGGTTTGGAGACCGAGTATCAGTTCCAGATCTGATTTATCCTCAAACCAAGTATGTATGTAGAGTGCGCTATTCGGACCCAGCACGCAGATGCACCTCACCTTGATCTCGGCTACGCGTGAAGAGAACAGGCTCCGCGTGATGTCCCTCTCCATCTCCCGTTTGCTCTGCTTGTTCTCAGCCTGCTGTCCTCCTCCTCCGTACACGGCCCCAGCAAAGCCCACCTCTCCGCCCGCCGTCCAGTCCACCAGCGGGTCGTAGACAAATGCCTCCAGCAGCGTCAGCAGGGTCTCCCTGCCCCGGCGCATCATCTGAATCACCTGAGGAACACGAGGATGAGAACTGACTCCTAGAAGAAACGCTTCTTGGAGAACCTGGAGCAGGCGGACAAGGCAGGACGGGTCAACCCTCACTTACCTGTTCGCAGGAGAGTCTGAAGATCCCTTCCACACCCGTGACTCCTAACGCCGTCTCGATGTTGTGCGTCATACGGAAAGGGACCTTCTCCGGAACCCTCAGGCTTTTTCCTGTTATCACACACACACAAAGCATCCGTCACACGTCTGGTGGAGACACCAGCGGGAGATGGCATTACCTGCACGGGCGAGAGAGCGACTGACCTTTCTCGAAGCAGACGTTGTAGTCAATGTGCACCACCTCGCCAGTCGTCATGTCGATCAGCACGTTGTCCAGGTGACGGTCTCCTAGACCGATAATGTAACCCACCATTGACATCACAGCAGTGGACCTGGCATACGACTGAGGGACAGAGAGACAGGACCAAGTCAGTCAAAGTCAAGAGGGGGAGAGAAGGGGGGGGGGGGTAGACAAGAGCCCACACTCACCTGCGTGACCCTCCACCACTCGCTGGGCGTGGTACACGAGCACCACAGCTCCTTGGCCAGCAGGTTTGGAGGCGTGGCCTCCATCAGCTCCCGCAGCACATCCCTCATGACGCCGAGCGGCCAATCGCGGCGCGAGACGTCCAGGCTGAGCCCCACCGCCTTCAGAGCCGGGCCGATCTTACTGTAGTACAGCTCGCTGGGGCGTGGGACCATCGGCAGGTTCTGCGGCTGCTGGAATGAGTCCTGAGCCTGATGGCAAACACACAGACGGATTTCAGTTCCTCAATACGGTTTGGAATTAAAACCCGAACACTCGGGGGCGGGCAGTGAGGCTGCAGGGGTCGAGAGTCTGACTGACCTTCTGAGCCTGAAGCACAGCCTCACGCTGCTGCCAGCGTTTGTAGAGACCGAACAGAGGCGTGGCTCCGTCCACCCACTGGATGAGACCTGAGCGAGTGCCAAGGGGCGTGACCGAGTAGTGACGGGCGTGGAAACGTGGACTCTCCTGCTGATTTACTTTAGTGAACATCGTGTTAACTATGGACAAGAACTGCATGATCCTCTCATCTAAATGTAAATCCTCCAAACCTGAGAGAAAGGCAGAGGCAGAGAGAGAGACAGACACAAAGAGAGAGAGAGACAGACAGACACAGGGAGAGCGAGAGAGAGAGAGAGAGCGAGAGAGAGAGAGAGAGAAACCGAGACAGACAGAGACCGGCAGAGGGGGAGGGAGGGAGAGACAGACAGAGTCAGTATACCACTTTCTCATCAATACAAGTCTTTTGATGAAACATATATAACACACATGTATATAATTGATATGTTTTAAGCACAAACGAGGTAAACGAGGTAACCGATGTGTCGTATCAGGTGCCACATCTTCCTCTCCTGACCTTTGAAGAGGTAGGGGTAGTTCCTGCCGTCAGAGCCGAGGAAGTAGAGCTTTTTGGGCTTGGTCTTGGTGGGCAGGATGGTGATGGTGTTGCCGACGTTGTGGATGTTGACCGTGTCGGTGGCAGAGACCTCTCCTGGAAGAGCCATCTCCGTCTGAGTCATGGAGGCCAGACGAGGACTGATCTCCTCCAGACGCAGGAGATAACTCGCTCGCTTCTGAGCTCGCTGCTGCAGACTCAACATAACCTGGTACAGAGGAGGGGGAGGGGGGAGAGGAGGAGGAGTACGTGTGTGTTAGAAAGAAAGAAAGAAAAAAAAAAGACTAAAATCGAGTAATTAAAGAAGAACCCAATCAGGTCTTAGTATAACAAGAGTAACTGACCTGTTTGAAGGGAACCCAGCTGTTGGCAGGGTTGGCTGGGTTTTGCGGGTTCTTCAGTCGCTCCAGAGCGTTCTGGATGGCGTCCCCGTACGTCTCCTGGAACCACGTCTCGTGAGGCGTCTCCGCGGCGGCGGCAGTGATGCTGCGCACGTGGTCCAGAGCAAAGACGACGGGACGCATCAGGGCCGAGTGTTTCTCCCTCATGATGGCCACCTTCTCCTCCCTGAAACGTCACCACAGCACAGGTTAGAGCACATGGCCACCTGCTGGGCTACGGGGAGCACAACAGCACCTCCGATGAGAACTGGACTCGGAATCAAAACTACGTTGTCAAATTCATTTCAGAATGACATGTGAATAACGGCGTGCGATCAGAAGTCTTACTTGCGCAGCGTGTTGTTGTTCTGGACTCTCTTCACCTCGTCTTCGAGCTGCTGGATCCTGCGCAGGACGTGCATGTGCTGCTGCTGCAGGACCCCCAACCACAACTCGTCCCACAGCACAGTGACCCTGCGCAGCTCCCCGACCAGCATCTGCACCTACACACACACACACACACACACACACACACACACACACACACACACACACACACACACACACGCTTTTTACTCGTGATTAACCCCGCCCATCCATTTCTGTTACAGGGTGACGGTAGGAACCGTACCTGCTGGACCATGGTGGGGTTCGCTGCAGACAGCGTGTCCACAATTTTGCTGTAGCAGTCCTGCATCATAGCCTGGTCCTCACTGGAGCACAGTCCCAGCTCGTCTCCACGGCCACTCTCCTGAGACCCAGGGGGGCTTCCACCCTCGCTCTCTCCTACACACAGAGCCTCACCGGGCATGTTCCCCAACAGAGTGGGCAGAGCCGAGGGCAGCTTTGTACCTGCCAGACAGAGACGGACACAAAGAGAGAGAGACAGACAGAGAGAAAGAGACAGACAGAGAGAGACACAGAGGTCAGTATATGACATGGCTAATATAATTCATTCCAATAATGTTATAAACTAGAATTTTCCCACTCCTCCTGCTCAGTGTGAGTGAGGGGGTCACAGTACCTGCGGTTTGAGCCTCTCCCCCGAGTGAGATGGAGCCCACGATAGCAGGGTAGAGGATGAGGTGAGGCGAGTCCTGGGCTACACGACACAGGAGACTGCAGATGCTCTGGCGGATGTAGGCCTCAGGGTGGTTCAGTCTGGAGAACAGCTGCGGGATGATGCCTTTAAACCCCCCCCCAAAAAAAAAAAACAAATAAACAAACACCAGAACAGACTCAAGAGTTCACTACAGCAGCAGCACATCCAGTTGTGGTTTATTCCTTCCTCACCTCTCCAGGGTGCGGTGGGCGTGGAGGCCAGGCCCAGCTCCAGCCCCTCCCTCAGCTCTCCAGCATGCTTCACCAGCAGGCGCAGCAGGCGTAAAGTCGCCATGACGATCACGTCGTCGCTGCTCTGCTTGCTGCTCCCAGGGTTCAGCAGAAGTTTGGGGTCGTCCTCGTCGATGGGCGTCTGCAGGAGACGACACGGGATGAGTGACGCTCCAGGAAGCTGGACGTTTATCTGGAACACTGACGACAAGGACGGGTTACTCACCTGTCCGGCGTTGAGCTTGAGGAACGTGAAGTAAGCCCGGCACGAGACGCGATACAGACTGAAGATACGGTCCACGACGCGCCTCCACACGCGGATCAGCCCCTCAGTCACGCCGTCGTCCACCTCAGCCAGCCACGAACACGAGCTCAACAGCTGCCTCCAGATCACGTCCACCATATCGTCCTCGTCGTCCTCTTCATTCTGCAGAGCCATGTCCTCGTCCTGGGGACGCAAAAAAAAAAAAAAAAAACACGTCCACGCTCTTATGTTACACGTCAACGTTGTTGGTCTCGGCGGTACAAGGCGCCACGTCGTGCATTTCCTCACCTGAATACCAGCCGGTCGGCACATGGCTTGGCCCAGGATGCTGAAAATCATCTCCTTGTCCTCGTCGCTGGTGCCAGACGGCAGCAACTCCTCAATCTCCTGCTTCTCTCCTGGCAGCAGAGGGACCCCTTCTCCTTGACTAGAAAAACAAGCAGCGATGATGACGACGATGATGATACACCACTGACCATGTGATGTACTTAACGATAAACCTAATTATAACACAGACCACACACACCTTGCGTTGTCGACCACTTTCCGGCCCCATCTGTAAGCCCAGCTTGCTAAAGCAGCCCAGGATTTGGCCACTTCCGGCGCCTGGCTAGCAGACAGCTGGTACAGCTGACCCAGGACAAAGTCCGCTTCCCCGACCCCCACACTCACTGACGAGAGCAGAAACAGGACAACACTAGATAAGCGATCACATACAAAGATCACACACACACACACACTACACGGACTTAACGTGATTAATCACACACGCTGATTTATTCCTCCTGAAACAAACGAGGACGCCGTCAGTCAGTCGTGTCCGTAACCAGTCATGACATCACAGCGTGAATAGAAACCGTCAGTGGGTACCTGTGGTTTCCGTGGTGATGCGCAGTATTCCCTGCTCCTCCACGGGCAACTCCAGCAGAGCGGCAACGTTCTTGCTGAGGGCCGAAGGCTGCAGTCCGCTGCTGTTTCTCTTCACCACCTGTTTGAGCTGAGGCGTCAGGTCCTTCCAGTCGGCGAGCAGCCACTTGCACAGCGTGAGGATGGAGCGGCAGGCGGCGCGCTCGCACTTCCCCGAGCGGCAATAGGACAGGGCACACGAGCTGAGCATCTCCATAGCTGCCACGGACTGACCTGGAGACAAAGAGGGAGGGGAGGGGGTTTGTAAAAAAAAAAAAAAAAAAAAAAACACTGAAGGACTACAAAGAAAAACAAACTCGTAACTTGCCGGACTCACCTGCAGTGAACAGAACTTTAGCCCTCTCGATCTTCAGCTCGGGGCCCCATTTCTCAGACACAGCGCCCTCTAGGGACAGCTGCCTGAAGCTCTGGACCAGGTCCGAGGTCTCCGGGTCTTCGGCAGACGGCTTGCCGCACTGAGCGAGGAGGCGCGAGGCCAGAGCAATGTTCCCCTGCTTACGAGCAAACTTCACGGCCGTCAGACACAGCTCCACCAGGTGAGAGTCGACAGGACCGGACGAGCCTAAGGGGAGTGGGGTGGTGTGGGGGTAAACAACCGTGATATGAACAGTTTTTTTTTTTTTATTAAAGACGTTGACGTGAAGACAGGCAGCGCCCGAGAACACACCTCTGAGCTTCAGGAAGAGCTGCCGCTGAAACGTGGTGTATCTGAGCGCGTGGAGCCACGGCTGAACGTCCTGCTGCTTACACGTGCTCAGAGCGTCGCTGTACAGCGGGATCAGGCATTCCTAAAGACACAAAACATCATCAGAACCGATTCACTTTACGCCACATGCGGCGAGATCGAAGCCAGGCGGAGTGCCGGAGCCGAGAATGCCTGACCTCGGAGGGATGCTGACTGCACAGCGAGGTCTCCAGAGCACTGGCGCAGTGGAGCTGCAGGGTTCCGAGGGTGGGCAGCGAGTCACACAGGGTGAGCGTGGAGAGGCGCAGAGGTCCCAAAGAGATCCGGGCGGTCTGCTTCAGGTACTTCACCAGAGTGCTGATGGGAGTCATGAGAAAAGGACAGTGACAAGGATACTAAGAGGTTCCTCAAAAGTTCTTTAGAACGGTTTAGAACAAACTCAGTGTGATTCTGGGAACTCACTCTGACGAAGGTAGAACTTTCTGGTCCTGCTCGGGATCGGCGGACGTGATCGCTCCCACGGTACTCCTGAGCAGCTGAACCTCGATGGCCTTCTGGAGCTCTGACGGATCAGGACTGAGGACGGCGGGAAGGAGCCGCTTCAAGTCTGGAAACACACACGGTTCCGATCATATCAGGTAATCGACAGAGGAGATGAACACAGAACAGCTACTGGAAGACGAGAGCAACAAGATCGGTGCCAGATACAGCTTAATATTATAGTTGAGATCGACCGATGTGGGTTTTTCTAAATCCGATGCGGATATTTAGAGGTCGATTTTTAGGGCCGATATTTTAAAGTTTTCTCCTTTATTTGCATGCTAAAAAAATCTCACTAATAATCAGTGGATGCACAACATTTCTGAACTTAACATCATTTATCAAACACTGACTTGAACCTTATCTCTCGAATCTTAATTTTTAAATATTTTACCAAAGTTCACCAAACAAATCACAACGCTGACCAAATATAAACAAACAACTGTCAATCCTTTACATAAAACTTTTAGATTTTTTTTATTACACTGAATCTTTTGTTTGTTGGAGCAAAAGTGTAAACTTAAATTTACATTTAAATAAAACAAACAGAACTTTTATTTAAAAAATCAATTAAGCTAAAAAATAACAAAAACATACATATATAAAAAAAATATTTAAAAAAATTAGCGGTGCTGCGCACACACTGGCAGCAACCAGCAGCATTTGTGTGTGGTTTAATGAACATGTGACACCTGACACAGAATATCTAAAGTCTTATTTGTTTATAAATCCTCAAGTAACCAACTGTGAATAAAACTTAACTTGGCAGCATAAAACAGCAACAAACCCCCTCATTACTAGGTGAAGGAAATTATGTAAACATTACAGAACAAGATCAAAAGAAATGCTTTGTCATTTTAACTCGGTTGTCGACCCATTTTTCACTGAAAGTTCTCAGTACTCCCAGTTTAAGAATAGCAGGTTGTAACGCAGGAAGCACAACGGTTCTGAATGTTCTCCACTGAGTCGGCTCCTCTTGTCATCATAAATATTCCCAACATCACTGGACCACTCACAGTAACACCTGACTTTAAATCGGTGCTTCTAAACACAAATATCGGCCGATGCCAATATAGTAAAAAATTGCAAATATCGGCCCGATATTATCGGTCGACCTCTATATTATAGCGGTACCTAGTTTGTCCTTGGTGTTGGAGTTGAGAAGGCCGTAATCTTCTCCAGGCAGCAGCTCCAACTGCACACGGCACTCTGAGAAATCTCCATCCTCAAACCGGCTCAAAGCTCTGACACACACACACACACACACACACAGTCAGGTTCTACAGGACATCCCGTATCAGCCTTGTGTAACAACCCGGTTGATTACACCACTGCTCACTTGATGTAGTTGAAGTCGGTCTTGAGGCTGACGGTGGAGGAGCTGTTGCTGTTCTTTTTAAGCGCCACCATGCTGGCCTGCCACTCCTGCACCGACGCCCAGTCGCTCAGAGCCACGTAACACTCGCACGCCTTGTTGGCCAGGAAGTTGAGGACCTCTGTGGAACACTCGCTGGACTTCAACAGCACGGTCTTCTTCATGTCTCCTACAGACAGATAGAGTCTCAGTAATGAACAGGAGGTTGATTCGGTGTTAAAACCCTAATGTTTTAAATCCGTCCTTTAACATTATTAAGGGTTTATATATTACAGACAGACGGACGGACGGACGGATCGAGGGCAGGGCTGGATGACCCTCAACTCAACTAGCGCGATCAAGACACGACCTGGAACATCAACCTGGAGGCTGTGTGAGGTCAGGGTTTTCATGCAGATGTTCCCTCACCGTTTCCTGAATGTTTTGGACTGGAGGTGTTGCCTGTGGTGGAGTTGGTGAGCTTCAGTAAGGATCTGTCGAAGCCTTTGATGGAGCAGTCGACCCCTGTGACGGCACACAACTGCTCCTGATACTCCAGAGCTGCTTTCTCGAACCTGCGACACACCGTGATACACATTTATTGCAGACAGACACGCACTCAATTATGGTAAAAATGAATTTCCTCCCGCCCTGTGTCCAACCCCCCACCCCCCGGGCCTGTGCCACCCGCCGGCCCCGTGTCCCCCCCTCCGGCCCCATGTTTCCACCCTTCCCCTCTGGCCCCGTGTGAAATGAAATTCCACGAATTGATTCTGGTTTATTTGATTTTGATGAACTCACTTCCCCTCAGCCTGCAGAGCTACAGACGCCACCCACGCCAAACTCTTCCCCATGTGAGCCGAACTCCACGCTGCCAAACCCTGGATGGCTTCAGGACAGCGCAGCTCACACAGAGCCTCCACCAGCATGGTGACGGGAACCTCCACCTCAGGGCCCTGCAGGAACAGTGGTCACATGATGCAAGATTTAAAAAAATAAAAACAAAAAAAATAAAAAAAAGAGACATGGGCGGTGTTGGTTTAAGTGACCGTTTTTACCCAACCTGTGCACTGCTGTTCTTGATCTCTGTGAGCAGGTCGAAGCCATGGCGGATGGTGACGGCCGGTTGGCCAGACATGAGCCCCACCCTCATCAGAGCCAGACGGATTCTCGTCAGCCAATCCTGACACGTCTGACGGTTGGTGTAGAAGAAGGTTCGAATGCCCTGGAGAACAGGAGAGATTCAGCTTGGAAACTTATCTGAAGTTACAGTGTGTGTGTGTGTGTGTGTCTATACATGCATACACATTTTAGGTAGTAAATGTAATGTATTAATATAATTATAAGTAATTTTTGTCTAATGTTTATTATTCATGCACCAATAATTGGTTCACACAAAGTGTGTGTGTGTGTGTGTGTGGGGGGGGTCCACACTACAAAACCACCCAATTAAAGCAGTAAAGAACAATCCGGTAATTACAATCAATCAATTAATTAATTGCTGTAATCTGCATTAAGTTGTGTGTGAACAATTTTAGTGCACACCTATATTGGTCATCACTATACACACAGACAGACAGACACAGCGACACAGAGAGACACAGCGATACAGAGACAGTGTGCGAGTGAGGCAGTCAGGTGTCAGTGGTACCTTGGGTGGGGCAGTGAGGGCGTTGGCACAGCCTTCGTACGCATTGTACATGAGCTTCTCAAGGTTCTCGAGGAACTGCAGCAGCAGAGAGAGACGGAGCTGGTTGGTGTGGTGACCCTCATCACTCTCTCCTCCACACCACTGACTCAACTCCTGATCACTGTTCAGACTGTGAGCTGCAAGACTGCGGATCATCCCTACAACACACACACACACACACACACACACACACACACACACACACACACACACACACACAAACACACTGAATAAGGCTGTGTGGCAGGTATTAACCAGGGGATAACAGTTTGAGCAACTGAATTAAAATGAGAAAATTCTCTAATAAAACTACTAACAATAAATAGAGAAATAGCTTCAGAAAGTTACTCTGAACTGTAAATAAATCATTTTCACTTAAAAATCAAATAATAAATTAAATAAGTGTTGTAAACTTAGAAACATTTTACTGTAGAAAGAAGAAAGTTTCCACTGTTCCACTTTTCACTGTTGTCCAAAAATACACAAGCCAATAATAACTAACTGTTTAAGCTGCTCCCTGTGTGTGTGTGTGTGTGTGTGTGTGTGTGTGTGCGCGTGTGTGTATGTGTGTGCGCACTGACCTTCAATGGTCTGGAACGTGTCCTGAGCTCGCCCCAGAGGAGTGCGCAGTTTGGAGAGGACGGTGAACTGAGCAGCCTCCCACACAGCCCACTGCCACAGAACTGCCTCCGTTTTCAGGAGACAGCGCGGCACCACGGCACAGTCCCGCTTTTCTGTCCTCTGACAGCTGTGGTACAGTCTCTCCAACCACGGCTCTTTCCTGACACACACACACACACACACACAGTTAAACAATCTGCATACATTTACTACACACAGGAAACGTGATAAGGCCCTCAGGTCAGTACACACACACACACACACACACACACACACAGTCTGGAGTAAGCAGCCCCTTCTGTACATGAATGCAAGTCAAATGAAAGTGAAAGTGACATGGTCCAGCTTACCCGCCACGGTGGACCGTTCCATACAGGATGAAACTGATCAAGTCGGAGAAGTCCTGCTGGTGGAAGGTGTTGCTCGGGGCTTTGCTCATGTGCCTCCGGATAGCGAGAGAGATCTCGTGTATCTCCGAGGAGCTCCGGTTACTGCTAAGGGACAAACAGAAACATCAGTTCAGTATCAGTCTGACTGATCCGACTGTCCAATCACCTGAGACTCTAAAAACCTCAGTGTCTCCTCTTCACCACAGCAGTAGCTGCATAAATCTGAAACACACCTGATGTGTGCAGTGTTCAGACAATTTAGACTTTTAAGGAGAGGCGTGTGCGAGACTCACCTCAGCGCCACATGCAGGGGGACGGACCTCAGCAGCTTCCCGAAGGCCTGTCTGACTCGAACAGTTGAATGAACCAACTGCACCCGGCACACGTCCACACATCTACACACACACACACACACACACACACACACACACACACACACACGGCTCAGTCCATACACCACATTTTTAGGTTTCTTACACCATCATTTCCCATAACTACCCGCTCAGACCTCAGCAGGAGCTCCATGGGGAGGGACAAGGACAGGACCTGTAGACTGCTGCACGTCTGGAGACACACAGTCGGGTCCTCGTTCAAAGCTGCAGGCAAACAAAACAGCACCATGTGAAAGATAAGACAATATAAATCTGTAAATACCAATAACACTGTCTGACCCAGATCACTTAAATAAAACATTTAAATAACATTTAAATGACATTTAAATAACCAGCACATTTTTTTAAATCCTATACCAAGACATCCTGGTCTTCTGTGAACTTGTCACTTATTCTCACTCACCGTTTGCAAGAAGTCCTTTACAGAATCTGTGAAAGGAGGGTAAGGAGAAAAGTGGGGAGTATGTTTCAGATTTCTTCATCATCAGACAGACTTCCAGGGACCAGGTAAGAAGAAGCTTCCTGAAAAGCAGACGAAATACTTGCTTTTAAAGCTGGGGGAAAATCTTAGAGCGATACACATACAGGTGGAGGGGACACAGGGCGGGGCACAGGGCGAGCAGAGGGGGACACGGGGCGACACGGGGAGGGCAGGCGGAGGGGACATTTGGGGGACACGGGGAGGCGGGAGACGGCATACCTGGCCTCAGGGTTGAGGTGCTCCTTAATCAGCAGCATCCCTAACAGACTCAGAAGCGTGCTGAAATGCTTCTTAGTTGCCGTGGTAACTGTGCTGATGACGGCACCATCGAAGAGCGAAGGGCTCGAGGAGCTGAGGCTGCTGGAGATGAAGTGGTCGTGTCTGTTTCAGAAAAGAGCAGGAGAAACACAAACATAACACTGAGACCAGGTTACAGCTGATCATGTGTGTACAGTGTGTGTGTGTGTGTGTGTGTGTACCTGGTGCAGTGTGAGTAGAGTGTGTAGAGGACAGAGTACTGAACCGCAGGGTAGTGTACGGCCAGCTCATTGTGAACCAACAGTAGATTCTGACTGAGGAGGGCAAACACAGTAGGAGACAGAGCCCACATCTGTAAGAGGAAAACACACACACACACACACACACACACGTGTCACTCATCATCATCATCAAGGTCTGTCCCTGTGAAGGCTGTTACTATAGAAACAACACCACATTAACACAAGCATGTTATGAATAAACCTGCGAACTGCTGCATTAAAATATAAATTAATCAGATCCCAGAATCCCACAGCACTGTGTTGTAAAGCATGACACATGGACGCACCCCGATCAGGGAGTTCTTGGTGTTTCCGATGGTGGTGAGCGTGCTGAGGTTGAAGATGAGGATGAACTCGGCTCGGTCCGGGCGAAGCCGCAGCTCGTCGTACGCCGCGTGCTGGATGTTGGGACAAGCCGCTGGAAGCCCCAGCGGCGCCAGAAGGCTGTTGACGGCACAGCCCATTTCGCCCAGGACCAGCTTGTACGCCGCCTCCAGGATGGGGATGTTCTTTAAGCTCAGCACCGCCTGGTACACGCCATGTGCCGCCACCATCACCTGCCATCGAAAGAGAGGCCTCAGAACAACCTGCAACGCTGAAGTAAATGATTACAGAGGATGCGTGTGCTGTACCTCTCGCTCTCGGTGGAAACGCAGCTCCAGAAGTTGTGAGTTCGGAGCCAGGAGCTTCTCTACAAATGTAGCAGGCAGCTTGGTGTTTATCTGCTCAACAATCTGGATGTCGAAGATTACAAAAAGCATTTAACAGTCAAAACGTGCCGGTGATGTACATGCATTACGGTAACTCAAGCAACACAACCAATATCTATGGAGCACCAAACAGCTCTCTCTCTCACACACACACACACACACACACACGCTGCTGTTGGAGTGTAAAAAGGGTCAGGACCCTCACCAGTGTGAGCAGGTTCAGGACCCCCAGGCTGTACTCTGGGCTACACGACTGGCAGCTCTCCAGCTGGTCCAGGCCGTAGGAAATGACCGCTCCGGTTAACTGACTGCTCGAGTCCATGCTGGTCAGCAGAACACACACGCACTCGTTCCCTGCCGTCAACACGGCCTCGGAGAAGAAGACCTGCTTAGCTGTGGTGATGCAAGCTAACACACGGTTCAACACCTGAGAGAGAGAAAAAAAAGAGAGAGGAAGAGAGAGAATATATGATGTTCTTTTGAAGTGTCAGAAAAACTGGTACACTAGTCTAACACTTGCGGGTCTCCAATGAGGCGTGGACTCAACTTGTACAAGCTTGTGTAAATATTCTGTATATACTGAACCCCAGATTTCCTCCAGAACACTCCACAATTCTGTTGTACTCTGAGGTGGAGGATTTCTTTGTTCCACAGTGTGAAAGTAAAAGTGAACTATCTGCATACTGTGCTCGCACACAGAGGAATGTGAGCATTTAACCCGTCTGTGAAGTGAAACACACACACACACCAGTGAACACTAGGGGTCAGTGAACACACTTGCCCGGAGTGGGGGTGGGGTGGGGGGTAACCCCAAACCACAGTGCCTGGAGAGCATTTGGGGGAGTTAGTCGTGTCTGTGCAGGGATCGAACCCGGGACCTTCCAGTCACGTGACCCGTTCCCAAACCACTAGGCCACATGACATCCCAGGCGTGTTCAGTAACATTGAGATCTGGTGATTTAGATGTGACTGACTAATCCCTAAACTCAGATGAGTGTTCCTCTAACCATAATCTGGTGTCTAGATGTGTGTGGTGGTCTATTGTCCTGTTAGAAGAGGACAAACCCGTCAGAATGAATACAGGACATGAACTGGTGGAACTCGTTCACCTGTCAGAGACATCTGGAGGTGTCCCAGGGGTCCCATGTGGAATGGCAGATAAACAAACCCCACATAGGACTGTGTGTTTTGCATTGACTTGTCTGTACCAGTTTCTCTGGCACGTTAAAGTAGATGGAATGAAGTACAATAAGAAAAATCAGGCAGAAAGACAGAATAAAAGTCCACACTAATATTTTGTAATATTGCTTTTCCTCGTATCTGCTTCTTCCTCCATGTTTCTTCTTTTCTGTTCTACAACTGGCTCCGCCCCCTCCCTTTTTAAACAGTTTTTAAACTGCTTTAAACAGTTCAAAAACCGTTAGAGTTTCTGAACTCGAACACTGGCCAGACACACGACTGTCCTCCTGTCAACACTCAGTGACTTCAGAGTCGTCTTTTCCTTGACGTGTGATAAAGGAATGCAACGTCTACGTGTTACTCACATCACTGACGTACGCCTCTGTGATAGGAGGACCTCGGATGGGGTTGAAGCGCTCGCCGATGCTGCGGACCACTGTGCTGAAGACCCGCAGAAGAGCCGCCAGCTTGGGCAAAGACACGGCGGGCGGGGGGACGTCCTCATCTACCACCTCCCCTGACACCACGTGACTCAGGTCCTGTCAACAGTAAGGAGAGGGGAACAAAAAAAAAACATTACAAAAACGCTAACAAGAAAAAATAATAATAAATAAATTCAGTCCTGCATGTCAGCTGCTGTTTGCCTTAAATTGTGTTTGTTTGTGTTTATTGTCGTTCCAGCTCAAAGTTCGGATATGTACACAGTATTTAGATGTGTTTTGTAAACAAGTTTAAGCTAAATAAAGGTTATTGTGCCGTGTTAATTGGTTTTTAATCTTGAAATGATTCAGAAAATTCTGGATTTTTTTTTTGATTATTCAATTCAACTCAATTCTATTTTATTTGTATAGCTCTTTTAACAATGGACGTTGTCCCAAAGCAGCTTTACATTACTGTGTAAAGGTGGTCTTCATATTTAGTGCCTCTGTAAAAATTTTTCCTGGTGTTGTCGACGGCCTGGCGTTCAATTAGGAATGCGTTTCTTATTGTCTGTTCGTTTATTTTTATTTAAAGCCATTCCAACAAGTCAGGCTATACTCATGGCTACATCAAGCTATAAAATACATTCATATATATATATATATATATATATACACATACATACACACATACATACATACACACACACACACAAACTTACATATATACACACAGATATATTTAGAATTCTGTTATCTAAAATCCGTATTTCTATATTTGGAGCTACCTAAACAAAATTCATTCAGGTTTGTACATGTCGTTCAGTTCTGTTTCTTGTATGTAGTTATGTAGTCCACACAGTTATACAGTGTCTCATTGTGTCATATCAGGTGTTTGTACATTTACATTTATGGCATTTGGCAGATGCTGTTATCCAGAGCCACTTACATGGTTAATTGTATTACATGGGGCCAAGGTAGTGTTAGGAGACCGGGAATCGAACCCAGGTCTCTCACATGGGAGCCGACGATGTTGCCATGGTGTTTGTTCAGAGATGTGTGGTCATGTTCTACAGTTAAAACTTGTGTGTCTGCATTTTCTCGAGTGTTGGATAGTTTAGTATTATGGGTTTTATCGTCAGCAGTGATAAATAATAGTTAGTATAGAAATCTGCAAGGTCTGCAAGGTTACATTAAGCACCTAGGTTCAGACTAGGATCACACTGAGGAGGTTGGATTAGCTCTGCAAGCTAACTGTGCTAGCTACGTACCCTCGCCGGACCCAGCAGGATTTTCTTACTAGCTTTACTTATTTTCGAGCCGTCTCTTCAGACGCTACCGAGATTGTACATTTGACAGGACAATATAAAGTTCAGACTTTACTCCATGTTTAGCAGAACTAAAGTCATTAGCGTGAGACATGTTTGAACCTGACGCTTCTGGACATTTAATCTGTAGCATCAACAGTGTCACGTTGTTAAAGTAGAACATTCAGATCAGCGTTATGGAAACCTGTTACCTCTGCGTACGCCTCCATGTCCTCCAGAAACTGTCCGAGCAACGTAGTAGAAAAGGCTAAATCTGCAACCCAGAACTGTTCCAGACTCTGTAACCAGCCTGTAAACACACACACACACACACACACACACACACACACACACACACACGGTTTACGACAAATAAAATAAAAAACCCAACCGCTCTGTCTCACACACACACACTCCTTACCTGACACCTGCACAGTGAGAGACTGTTTCTGTGTGTGATCGATGTGCCACCCCACCAGAATGTCCACCGTGTCCTAAAGACGACAGTAATTAGTCTTAGTGTCACTGAGCTTACGAGTGGAGCGGAGTGTATGGAGGAGTTAATGAGTTCTTACTCTGAAGTTGGTACTGAAGATGTGCGGGTAGCAGCGAGCCACCAGCAGGATACACTTCACGCTCTGACACAGCAACTCTGGGGTGTCTAGGTTCTCCAGAATGGACTGGAGGCTGCCCATCACCAACTGTAAGGAAAACAAGACACAGCAGGGTTAGGGTTAGGGTTAGTAAGACGAGAGGATGAGAAAAGTCGAGGTCAGGATGAGGCTGCTTCAGTATGGAGTGCTGTACCGTACCTGCATGACGGGTGAGAAGGCCTTCTTCTCCCCGGCCGTCTCCAGAGCCCTGTATACGGCCACCAGGTAGAGCAGCTTCACCTCGTCCTTACTGCAGCTGCTGAACTTCACAAACATCCACTTGAAAATCTTCTCGGCCTCATAGCTGAGGGCGGCACAGAGCAGACCCAAGCAGCAGGCCGCCTCCTGTCTCAACTCATGGAGGAGTTTACTGCTGCAAGGACACGTGTTAAAAATCGCTTTTAAAAAACGGCTAATAAATCACGAATAAAACAATTTTATATTTCGGATAAACAATCCGATATAAATACAAAACCTGAGCACTAAAATGCAGTGGACCAACAACATTTATGCAGATATGCATTAAAAAAAAACAAAAAAAAACAAAAAACAAAACAGATTCCCATTCACTACATCTGCTTACAACATTATGGTTTAACATCACCAAAGGCCCAATAAATCCTTAGTGAAGATTCACAAAAGGTTTTTATGTTTGTGGCAGGATCAAAACTATTGGTCCCCGAGGCTTTGTTTGTCTCTTGTGTGAGGAAAGGCATAAAAACGTTTCTATAAATTAAGACAAGCCAGTTACCGCTTTCTTATTAAAGAAACCTGTTCACTATCCTTCACACACCTCTCATTTAAAATGTCGTTCAGGGTGTTCAAAATGTTATCCAACTGTTTAACCAGGACCTGCAAACAAAACACAATCAGACATGATCAGAAACACATTCACCAATCAGTCCAAATCAGCCCACATACAGACAAATGATCTAGCAGTGAAGACTAATTAACTCACAGATGCAGGTTTTTAACTCACCACCTTGTTTTCAGAGTGCACAATAAGTTCCCTCATTTGTTTCAAGGTAGCCAGTCTGCGGTCCCGGTCGTCCTCCCGCGACACCCTACGCAGAAGATTGGAGAGCCGAGACTCATCAGAATGAGTCTGCGGTCGGTCTGAGAGACAGAGGGGGGAGAGGGAGAGACACACACAGAGAGAGAGAGACACCGAGAGAGAGAGAGGGTTATATGAGGGCACTACATGTAGGACCACCGGACTGAACCACATGGTAAACTTCTGCATATGTAACATATGTAATACTCTACACACATCTGACACATTACTCATTATTTTGTAAACAGTTAACCTGAAAGAGATCTGGAACCCGATTCAGATTATACCAGGGCCAACACAGCATTTCACTTCGTGCTGGATGATATGGCCAAAATTTCTACTGCGATATGTTCCTTAATTTCGGTTGATACGATATAATTCTGATAGATATAAATAATTTTATAAATAATAAAGGCCTTAGAAAAACCAGCATGAATCCCTACAGTGGAAGTCTGTATCCACTAACATCTAAAAACTGAAGTCTTTGAAACCTCCTGCTACAAAAACTATAGAATACTTCAGAAATAAAAATGATATTTGCATAAAGTGTAACAATAAATACATATGTTTCTGTAGGGACATGTTTGAGGATTGATGCCACCTCATGGTGAACCCTACAGTTTATAAAACTTTAGAGGTTTCGGGTAAGAAATACAACCAGGTCTACTAAAATAAAACAGGCCGTCGTTGTTTTAAAATAACTCCACATCAGTGGCGGTGGACTTGTGTATGCGCATGTGGTTTACAGTGTAGATGTGGATCACTGTGAGTCTGCTCTGCGCTCCGACCGAGACCCTGCGGGTCTGCTCTGAGCTCTGACTGACACTGTGGGTCACAAATTTGGCAACACCGTTCAGAGCTTTTGTTTTACATGTGACAATGTTGCCACATATGCTAAAAACCCTCTCGGAGGGGGAGCTTGTGGCTTAAATGCACAAGTACTGTGCACTCATTCTGCAGCTAAAATGTGCCATGCCTAGCCTAGCCTAGCCTATATGGCTGCATGCCTGTTATTACGTCACCACCCACTGACGTAGGGAGGCTACAGAGGCCGATTGTGTTCAGCTCTGCTTCAATGTAGTGATGGCGGCACTCTGTAATAAACGTCTGGTGTGATGGATGCTGTAAATAATGTATATTGGAACGTTTATCACGGTAAAAAACGATATCGAATTATTGTCCAGGTCTAGCTCCACTTTACATGTCGATTTATTGTATCGACTCCATGTTTCATCATACCGTTCTCATGACTGTATAATTTCAAACACACACACCGCCTCTGTTCACATAATTAACCATGTTACCTTTGCTTAAATGACAATAATAGTGTGTACTTAACACTGACGTTTTCAAACCACGGTTCCACACACAGGAGAACTTCACCCCATCACAGACCCTGTGTGTACAGTGCGTTTATTTCGCAAACTAATCTGTATTTAACCTGGCACACAGTTTGCATTTATTTATAGTCTTGTACATAGTGCATCTATTGTCCCGTAGGTCACACCTGTGCGTGTGCGCGCGCATGTGCATTCACACTCACCCTGTGATTTCCTCATGTCCTTTGCAGCTAAAGCACGGTGTCCATGCTGAAAACTGGGTAATTCCGCCGTCACATCATTGATCCTCAACTCTTGCCCCAGCGACTTCCAACCAAATGTATTTTCACCGTGGCCTCCATCAGCATCATACACACCTGAAAACCAACAGACGCAGATATTCAAAGCTTTCTGTACACACTGGAGTTATTTTGGTGGTTTCCAAACTGGTCATTTCAGTTTCACTTTCTCACACGTTCAGGATCTGTTATTACACATTTGATCGTCACACAGTAAAAGCACCAGGCACATAATCAGATCACCAGAATGAGACCAAGGAAACCTACAGCGTTATGAGCCTTATTCGGGCGGGATTACTCTCTCATAAGGACATCTGTAATACATTTTTTTACACATCAGAATCAGTTTTTACTCTTTTTTATGCTCAGGATGAGCGGCTTTCAATCTAATTGTATTTTCAACAAACCAGGATGTTCGACACATCAGTCAGTAAACGTTGAAGGACACGTCAGTGATAAAACTAGCTGTTATTTATAGTAAAGTAAAATCTGATAATATCACAATTCTTTAAACACTGTCACAGGTATCATGTGTTTTATCACACAGACCGGATGTACAGCCGAGCCTCGTCTAAAGCCTTCACGTTTCAATTGCACGACTCAGGATTCAACAATTAATAACAACGTTTAATAATAGTACATTATACTACAGTTAGTTCTGACCCTGCAATCTGATTGGCTGAGAGACGTTCCATGAGTGCCGTTACTGCACCGGGACCGAAGCGCTCCAAATATCATGCCGTCACATACAAACAAGAAACCATAGCAACAACACCAGCGTTTATAAACCAAACCCCACAGATATAAAGTTAATAAAGTTAAATGCAGTGAGGTTTCCTCCTAATATTTCCTCCTCCAGTGTGGATCAGTCT
>JAOVVF010000025.1:26634560-26647060 GCA_028565595.1 Duopalatinus emarginatus
GTGGACGTGTTTTTGTCCCCTCGGGATGAGACGACAGACTCGAGAACAGACTGTAAACAGACCTAACGACTAGTAAAGTAGAAAATGAGGCAATTCAGGAATGGAAAAGGACGGTTACGGCACTGCGATTTCACTGCTCAATCGGATGTTTACAGATTATTCAACGTTATTTCACAGACGTGGTGTGAGAAGGAAGCTGCAGACTCGCCATACACACCTCCAGCTTCCCCTTCTTCTGCTTCCTGCCATGCTCCTGTTTTACTTTCTTAACAGGCTGCAGCTCCACGTTCTCTTTGTCTTTCCAAGTCCTCTTTTTACTCTTCCATTTCTCCAGGGATTCTTCCCTCTTGAATGAGCCCCTGCGCTTGGAGGCGGGGCTTAGTGTCTGCGGCGAATCCCCGACCAGCCCTATGCCGAACAGCTCGGGGGCGTCGGCCTGAGCGTCTCCGATCACCTCCTCCGGAGCCTCCTGGACGCACTGCTGGTTAAAGTCCGTGGGGAGCAAGACGGCGGCTTCCTGTTTCGTCCTCTTCTGTCCAGCAGGCGGTGCGGGAGACGGAGGCGGGAGGAGGAAAGCTGCGGATTTGGAGTAGTTGTGCTCCTGCAGGACGAACACTCCTCCGGGGTCTAACGGGAAAAGCCGTGCTTCTTCCTCTTCCTCCAGCTTGTGCTCCTCGGCTTCGTCCGACGTCTCGGTCTCTTCCGAGTCGACGTCTTCGTCCATGTCCATCTCGGCGGCCACGTGGGCTAGAACGGAGAGGTCGGGCGTGGACGCGGACGCCAGCTGCAGCAGACTGGATGCCCCGAGCTGCTCCCTCAGCTTCATTCTCTGCTCCAGAAGCTCCTCTTCATCAACGTCGTCATACTCGTCCTCTTCAAGCAGCGAGGGCGTGGACGGAGCGGACAGGTTGACCGTTCGGGGTCTGCCGCGCGGACGTCCTTTCTGATTGGCCGCCGGTTGGGTGGGCTCTTCGTAGGCCATTCGGACCAGAGAGGCGTGGTCCAGTGGGAGGTTCTGAACTGTGAGACAGACGGGAGCGGGAGGGGTTCTGGGGGATTCTTTGCCACGTCTGGAAGGCGATTTGGCAGGAGTCGTCTGTGGGGACGGAGAACGTTTCCTGGGTTCTTCCGGCCGCAGCGAGCGCACAGGAGGCGGAACTGTGAGAACGGAGGTGGGCGAGGCTGAAGGGGGCGTGGTCTTGGTGGGACGCGAAGCAAACGGGCGGAGCATCGGGGCAGGTTTGAGGGGTGCGGCTGGAGTGACGATGGTGGGCGAGGATGAAATGAGTTGATCTGGCGGCTGGGATTTTACTGGAGACAGGAGGAGAGACGGAGAAGCGGCGGAGGCGGAGGACGGGGACAGAGGCGCAGCAGGGACGTGGACAGAGGGTTTGGTTTCGCTCTCCTCCATGGAGAAGGACACGGTCTTGCGGCGCTTCTTCAGAGGAGGCAGGATGGGAGAGGACGGACGAGGACAAGGAGGAGACGGCGGCCGGTGATCAGCGGACGCAGTGGGAGCCACCTTGTCTTCTAAAATAAATAAATAAATACCACAAAAACAAAAGTAGTTACAAGATAAAGACAAAGCTAATCTGTACAGGCGAACTTATCAGGACAGAAGTCTCAAAATGTTTAAAATATACATTACGTTTATTAATTTATTTATTTTTAAGGTTGCGTCCTAAAAGTTTGTTCCTGACCTGGTTTGACCTCCGCAGCCACGACGGCTGACTCGACAGCGCTCGACTTTTCCCTGAAACACAGAACAGAAAAACAAACACGGCGATGAACAAACCGTTTGTACCCTCAAACTATAAAACAGGAGCAGAGACACCGAATGCTACACACTTGTCCTTCTCCATGGCAACGCTGTCCATCGTCGACTCGTCCATGGTGTCCAGGGCCTCGCTTTCGTCCGCCCGCTCCAGCTCCTCCTCGTCCTCCTCGTCTGAGGACGAGGATGACGAAGAGGAGGAGGAAGACGATGACGACAAGCTTTCTGATGAAGAGGAGAGGCTCTCGTCGTCGCTGTCTGCACTGACTGCTTCGTCTGGGGGAGGGGGGGGAGGGGGACAAACAAACACCACATGTAAACTTTCTCCCCCACAGTTACACAAGTAGAATTAAATTTACTAAAAGAATCCAGGAACACGGCTCACCCTCAGACTCGTCCTTCTCACTGTCGTCGTCTTCATCCTCCTCCTGAACACAGTAAAGCACGTTAACACAACATTAATTACACATCTATAACAGATATGAAACAGTTACCATCGTCACGGTAATCCGCGGTAAAACTAACAGCGGTTAGTGACAATGTGTGAACTTTAAACTAGCAGTAAATCATGTATCAACAACTATCATGTAATCTGTATTTGTTAAATTTGTAAAAAAAAATGCTTTCTGACTATTGATTATCACAGGTTAGGAAGTCTGTATTTATGTGTTTGACACTTTTATATTATGTGGAGCTGAGACTAAGACCACCAGGCAGGGAAATCCCCAGTTATTATTATTATAACCATAATAAAGTATTTTATTATTATTGTTCTTATTATGATTAATAATATTATCCATATTCACGTATTTATTTATTTTACCTGAACACATATGAACAATACCGTGATAATACCGATTATCGTGATAATTTGTCATGATAATCGTGATATGAAATTTTAATATCGTTTCATCTCTAATTTGCACATTAATAACAGCACATTCACAGCCTGTTCAGACCTGTTCATCTCTAGTTTGTGTAAGAGAAACCACCTGAACATTAATCACAGCAACACTGCCACCTACTGGTCACATTGCACACTGACACCTAGTGTTACTGTACTGCTCTTTTACAGACCTGCGTTAGACCTCAACTACACTATACACCACCACTACCACTACCCTGACCGGCCACGCCCACCACCACTACCACTACCCTGACCGGCCACGCCCACCACCACTACCACTACCTTGAACGCCACGCCCACCACCACTACCCTGAACGCCATGCCCACTACCACTACCACGACCGCCATGGCCACTTACACCTGTAAGTATGTGTACACACACACACACACACACACACACACACACACACACCTTTTCAGAAGACGACTCGTCAGACGTCTCCTCTCCTTCACTGTCCAGGTCGTACGGTTTACGTGGTTTGGGTCTCTTCCTCCTCTGAACCGTGTCTCTCTCGACTACTCGGGTCTCCTCCGGCCGGTTGGTGCCATCAGACACTTTACCCTGGTATGAGTCTGAGAGCGCACACACGCGATTACGACAGTTTAAACAGAGCTCAACCGGACACGCAGTCCGCACTTGTAAAACCATGTTTCAGTTCTAACAGCACGTGTTTAATAAATAAGTTCATTAATGCGGTCATGTGTTTGATCATCTCCCCACTGATCAGGTCACAGAGTGACATGTTAAAGACAAAAGGTGATTATTAGGTGATTTACGACACAGTAAATAGAAAAAAATCAAACACAAGTTACCTTCATCCTCCTCGTCTGGTGGAGTCGACGGTCTGACTCGTTTTAGCGATGCGTCGTCTGCCAGCTCCTGAGGCTCTTTCCTTTTAACCTGCGGAACAATCGTTACGGTTAACACTAAGGCACCTCCGCCAACCGCTGCCTGGTCTTTACAACTTGCACAAAAACATACACACACACACACACACGTTTCTGTATGTCTGGTGAGATAACGGAGGCACCTTGAACGAAGGCAGACGCAGGGCTCCGCGCAGAGACAGCCCTTCCATGCCTCCGCTCTTGGCCCAGTCCACCAGAGACATCAGCGGCTCGTGGATCCGGCTGCTCGCCTTCTCTTCCTTCTTCTCCTCATCCCGCATCACAGACACGCCCCTCATGGCCGTCTGGAACGGCTGAGAGAGAGAGAGAAAAAAATAAATAAATAAAGAAAGAAAGAAGTGAGTAGATCAGTAGTGGATACAAACCAAACAACCAAGCTAGACTTTTATATTTCAGTCAGGATTGTACATCTGGAGCATTAATAAAAAGCAGCAGGGTTTTAAACCATGTGTACCCATAATGCACTGCACAGCCTGGAGATGACGTGTGACTTTGCATACAGGGGGAGTGTATGTAAATCCTTAGTCAACCTGGTGTTCTTGCTTGCATATGTTAATCAGAGCCAGACAGCCGTAACTAACAAGAACATTTGGGGCGTGGCTGATTTACATTAAGCCACACCCACAAGACTCACACGCTTGAAAAGAACAAAACGGCGAGCAGGTCTACCGGTCGAGGTCTCACCTTGGCCTTCCTCTCTTTACGCTCCCACCACTCGTCGAAGGTCCCGAAGGCGACGTTCTCCACCATCTTGCGATTCAGGTCCCTCTGCATGATGTTCTTCATCTCTTCGATGAGAGCAGCGAGGACCAGCTGGACCGTCCCCTCGTGAGGGTTCTGATCCATGACAGGCACGGGGTACTGCTCGCCGTCGACGTCCGGCGTGGCGCCGTAGGTCGGGGGTGGGTAGTGGGAGGGGTAGTGCTGGGGCAGGACATGAGCGGGCCACGAGGAATGAGGGGGCGGAGGCATCGTGTGGGGGTGGTGAGGGGGCAGCTGGGCGGCGTGAGGGTCAGGGTACGGGTAAGCGGGCATGTGAGGAGGCATGTAGCGGTGGTCCTGGTCGTAGTGGTTCCCTGCAGTTCCGTCTTGGTCCATGTAGGGATGGTGGGGGTGTGGTGCGTGCGGGGGAGGGGGCAGAGAGTGAAGGTGGTAAGAGGGCGGGTACTCCGAGCCTGGCGTGTGTTTCTCTCGGAGCTGGTGCAGGCGGCTGAGCATGTGCGCCTGCATTTGGAAAGACGTCCCGGCGTACTGACTCATCAGCTCCACTGAGTTGGCGTAGTCGTACAGGTGGGGCGGGATGGGATACTCTGGGTGGAGCTCCATGTGGGGCAGGGGGGGAGGCACGCCTGGGGGAGGCGGTGGGGGCTGGAGAGAGAAGCCGGGCGGGGGAGGAGGGGGCAGATGGGGAGGGTAGGAGGGCATGTGAGGGAGCGGCACGGAGCTGCCAAAGTGCTGCGTGCTGTCCGGGGGCGAGCCGGACGAGGGGTCGGCGCTCTGAGAGGGCAGGGCTGAGCGGGACGACGGGGCAGGGGAGGACGAGGACGAGGCGTGGTGCTGCGTTACTGTGGCAATGCTGGCGTCGCCACCGCCGTCATCCTCGTCGGAGATTTCCATGTCTTCCCCTGATGAATGAGGAGACGGCTGAGAGAGGAAAGGGGAAAAAAAAGACAGAGGGTCAATCCCAAAATGCATTGCTGTAGTCGACATTATGCAGTCAGAGCTGTTGTGACCAATCAGAATCTAGAATCTGACAGCGCTGTGAGATAAGTTTTCCAGTTACGGGTTTGTGTCTGTGAAGTAAAACTGCACTCACCTGTCTCTCTCCGTTGTAGACAGGGGGTGTGTGTGCGCCTGCGATCTTCTGCGCATCAGACGCCAAGTGTTCGTCCTGCACGAGAGCCTGCGGCATCTCCGACAGCAACCCGGAAACGGAGGTGGCGGAGGAGGCCATGTCTGAAGGGCTTTTCCTTCCATCTCCTCCTCCTCCTCCTGGTGGTGCAGTCTGTTTCCTCACCCTGCTTCTCCTGTCCGCTCTCCTCTGCTGTCCTCCGCCGTTTTCCCTGTCTCCGCCCTCGTCCCTCGGCTTTCTCGAGCCTCCGCGGCCGCCCTCGTCGTTCTTTTCCTCGTCCTCGTCGTCCGAGGCGAGGAAGGAGAACTTGGATTTTTGCTCCTTCAACAGCATCTCGATTCGCGAGTCCAAACTGCTGCAGTGGTGAACGAACGGGAGGCTCTCATTGGTGGAGTCCGGCTCCGGGGAGGAGGAGTCTCGTGCGTGGGGAGGGGAAAGTGATGCTGTGGAAGAGGGGTGGTGGTGGTGAGGCAGAGAGGTGGAAGACGGGGACGTGGATGACGAAGGGACAGAGGCGTGGGGTGGGGAGGAGGGCGGAGGTGTGCGGGGGGGCTGCGGCGGGGTGCTGGGGCGGCGTTTGGGTTTGCTCCATTGCTCCTCCCGGACCGGGCTCTCCTGCCCGAAGTCTAGCGAGCTCAGGGTTTCGGCCACCGCCGCTGCGATGACGGAGGCAGGAGGCAGAGGAGGGGGTGGAGGAGGAGGCGGGGGGTGTAAAGGAGCATGATGGGACCGGTAATCGTTATCCACGCTTCCGCTCGCTCTCTCGCCTGACCTGAAGGATGGAGACGGCTCCAGACGAGACGAAGACGGAGCGTCGTGGGCCGGCGGCTCTTTAGACGCTGCGTTGTATCCTCCATACGAGGCAGGGGGAGGAGACATGCTGTTGGATGAACGATGGCTGGAGTTGGCATGGCTTCTGTAGCGTGGATCGGAGCTGTTCCCGTAATCCCCATCCCTGTCCCTGCTGTCCCTCCTACGTCCGTGGTGGTTGTGCGAGTGGTGGTGGTTCCGATGCCGTCCGTGCTCCCTGGACGCAGAGCTGTCCCTGCGGTGTGACCTGCTGTCCCGCTCCTCCCTGTGAGAGTGGTGCGAATGATAGGACGACTTGGACGAGGAGTTTACGTCCGGCTGGTGGTGGTACGAGGAGCGGCGCGATGCCCCGTAGCGCCCCCTGGAGTCTCGGTCCCTCTCCCTTTCTCTGTCTCTCTGTCCTCTGTCTCGCTCCCTGTCACGCTCTCGCTCGGCGACCGGCGGAGACTCGTACAGGGAGCCCGCAGGGGGCATGTGGGTTTGAGGGGGCATGTGCATTCCAGTGCCGCCGGTGTTGGGATATGGGGGGTAACAGGAAAGAGGAGGAGGAGGAGGGAACCCGGGCCGACCCCGGTGGTACGCTGCAGGGTCTTGAGAAGGAACTCCGTGAGGCTCGTCGTAATATCGAGCCTTGAACCCGGACGAGGACGAGACCGCAGATGAAGAGCAGGATGACGAAGGGAGCATGTCCTGCGCAGGGAAACCTCCCCCCACAGGACCGCCGCCGTAGCCTCCTCCGTGTCTGAAAAGAACAGGAAATTAATTCGGAGAAAGAAAACGGCATGTTCTGGTAAGTAATGGCACCCACCTGCCACCAGAGTATCCGGAATCCTGGGAAAAGGGGGTTCCCGAGCGCGACGTGTACGGAGTTCCACCTCCCTGTGAGGAACACGAGGACCCGGGGGTGTACGGGCCGCCGAGGGCGGACGGCGGCGTGTCCAGACGCTGCTGCTCCCCAAACCCGGTATCCACAGAGGACGGGGTGGTGCTGCTAAGGGGAGGAACCGGCATCTGGTCGATAGAGAGCTTCCGTCTGATATCAGACGACTGGGACAGAGAATGGCGGCTTAATCGGAGCGCTACGGCTAAGTAATTATAACAAACGTACTAACAGGTTATAACGTGTACTTACTGTGTCCGGCTGCGCTGGAGGAGGGGGCTGAAACTTTTCACTCAGGGCTTTTCCTCCTGTGGGTACAGTCTGAGGTGTGTATGATCCGCTAACGATCAGGTCGTAATACTTCATCCTCTGCTGGCCTACACACACACACACACACACACACACACAATTCATGTTCACATTTACGTTACAACACACACCAGCCTCTCTACAGAAGCCAATAACGCTTCGACTAAGTTGTTACTATGGAAACAATATCATATTAGCATTAGAATTGGGAAGCCTGTGATATGCAGCTGCACTAGTGTCAGAACTGCTGTAACAGAAGATGACTCAAAACCTTCTGACCAATCAGAGTTGAGAATACAGTGTGGTGGTGTGGCCACGTGCAGAACAGAATCTGGCAGTTTCACCGCCATTTGCATTTTTCTTCAGTTAAAACTTCCCGCTCTGGTTTTAGTTTCATGACGTACCTTTGATGTCGAGTTGTGCGTGGACGATGTTGCCCATGACGGAGGTGTTGTGCAGGTGTTTGACCGTGTCTTTGGCCCCTCTGGTGCTGGTGAAGAGGACACGAGCCAAACCCAAGTGCTTGCGGGTTTTTGGGTGGAACAGGATCTCCATTTCCTCCACCTCTCCGAACTTAGTGCACATCTCTAACAAGAAGGGCTCTTTGATGTTGTCGTTCAGCCGAGCAAACGTCACCTCCTTCAGCGGGATAGGCCCAACGTAGTACTCGTCCAACTGTCAGGTGAAAGGTTACAAGAGGTCAGGAACCAGGACGGGGGTGATTTTAACATTATATTATTATATCAAATTTATTATTATACGTCTCTGTCCCACCACGTTTAACAGACACACACTATAGGGGCAGCGAACCCACTTGCCCAGAGCAGGGCGCAGCCGTCATCATATATATGAGCTGTGTTGTGTTATGTTAAATGTTTAAGTGTTCTGGGGCAGTTGTAGGCTTGTGTTTAAGGAACTCACCTTGGCACCAGAACACATGCAGTTTCAGCCCCACAACAAACAAGACTGGACTCAGGGACCTTTGATCAAGGGACCTACCAACAACTGCCCCCAAGCACTGTGGGGAGGAGCTGCCCAAGGCTCTGGGCATGTGTGCTCACTGCCCCCTAGTGTCTGCGTGTGTGTTTCACTGCACAGATGAGTTACAGGTGGACGTCAATTCTACTACACAGTTCACTTTAACACATTTTCTACACAAAACAAAAACATGCAGTGACACACTTGTTAGGAATGTGTGTGTGAGTTTGTGTGCGTGTGAGTGAGCAAGTGTGAGTGAGCGAGCAAGTGTGCGCGAGTGTGTGAGCGAGTTCACTCCCTTTGTAAAACATTGAATTTATTCAGAGTCTCATTACTTTCAGAAGTTCGCTTGGAAGCAAACTGACACAAGCTCGACTGAAGTGTGTTTTGACCTAGGTAAAGAACCACACGGAGGCCAGAACACACAGAACACACACTCGGCTCTGTTTAAACACATCCCATATTAGAACATTCACACAAGTTCCTGCTTCATAAAATGATTCAGTGAAGACTGAGCATCAGGACGTACCTTAAATTTGGGTAAAGGAAGTGACATCTCTGTGTGTCTGGACCAGATCCGGCGGGGTCGAGGGTCACGTAACTCCCCCACAGGAGGAAACCCTGAGTCCTGAAGACCAGCAAACACAAAAAAAACCTTTACACTAATATTTTATTACACAAACATATAAGACATAACATGATAAAATTCTCGGAACATTAATAGAAAAACTACTGGATGAAATAAAGCATGTGCTTTATTTTTGACATTAAATCTGTGTGATCAGGATCCTAACCCGCGCTGCACACGCGCTGCACACGCGCTCTAAACACTGCTGTATGAAACAGTGTAACACATTCACATGGCTCACACACTCTCCCTAAACATGTGTGTGATCACAGTCAAGAGTGTTCAGAGGTCTGGAGTGTGTACCGGGACACTGAAGTGGATCCCGTCGTATCTGTAGATTTTCTGAGTGACCCGGCGGGTGGCTGGGTCCTGAAGGAGTTTGTAGCTCTTCCATTGCAGGCTGAGAGTTCGCTGGGTGTCCGCCCCGCTGTCTGGATCCATGCTATTACTGCGGGGGTACAAACACACACACACACACACACACACACACACACACACAGAAAGAAGGAGGGGGGGAGGGAGATTCCCACCTGACTGACAATAAAAGGGAGATGGAGAAAGGGGGGGGGGGGGGAGGGGGAGAGAGAAAGAAAGAGAGAAGAGAGAGGCAGGGGAAGAGAGAGAGGCAGGGGAGCGAGAGAAAAAGAGCGAGAACGTGAGAGAGGAAAAGAGAGAAAGAGGTAGAAAGAGGGGAAGACAGAGGGAGAGAGAAAGAGAGAGCTGTGATTAGTATGACAGTGTGTAAGACATCCTACATTACCCATAATGCCATTCTTACAGCACTACAGAGGCCTCACTTGAACTTTAACACCGTTGTCTCCTCACACTAATGAAAATAAACCTTTAAGCGCTCGTTTACCTTTTATTTCACGACTGAAGTGAAATTATAACATTAATAAAAAATTACAGCAAAACCTCAAACTGTCTTCGGCGTCTCCCTCACTGGACAATACACAACATTTCTGTCCTCCACACTGTTCCCCATGTCAGATTAGACAGTACGACCATGTGCTGTGTCTCAGTCAGGATGTGTTTCATACAGAGCAACAATCCTTCACAGGCTGTCTGGGAGGCATGACAAGGAACTACAGAAGCACTGTGTTGGATGTTGGTGATTTTCCAGCCATCCATCACATTTCACTTTTCTGGGGCTTCCCAAGCCAGGAGACATACAATAATATAATCTCTCCACCATGCTCTGGGTCATTCCCACAGTCTCCTCCTGGTCCAGGAGGCATTCTAACCAGATGCCTGAACCACCTCAACTGGTTCCTCATGATCTGGAGGGCCAGTGGGTCTGTACGAGTCTCAAACTGATCAAACTCTTCATCTTATCTCTAAAGAAGAGTCAAGACACACTGCAAAAAAAAAAAAACAACTCACGTCCGCAATCTTATTCTTCTCATTCAGTTCCTGGCCACAGGTTAGGAACGTAGACTGAGGATATATTGAGAGCAATGCCATTCAGCTCAGGTCTCTCATCACCACAACAGACCAGTGTGGTGTCCACAAATGCTGTCAGTTTTGAAACCAGAAAACAAAAACAAGAAGAAGAACAATCGTGGAACATTTCCTGGGAGTCCCTGTTTAGATTTAGTGTTTGGGTGGTCCGCCCTTTACAGTATTTCTCATTCTCGTCTCCGTGTTTACTGAGAGCACTCTGACCTCCTATACATCAACGCCAACGAACATGTCATAGGACATGAAGACCCAGCTACACAGACACACAACACTGTGACATGGTCAGATTAGGGTGGCACTAGGGGGCACACAGCCCCCCAAGAAATCCACGTCACAGTTTTTTACTCATGTCACACTTCACATACGGAGACCGTTTCTTATTCCTGATGCTGGAAATTTGACAGATACGACAAAACTGTGTCAAGTTCAGATAGTCTGACACCAGCATTAAGATACTAATAATAACCTGAACTATAAACCATTATCCAGAGTCCAGAGAAGACTTGAGACGTTCCTGTGGACACATTCCTACTACATACAGACTTAGAGAATTTATCCTAATCAGGATGGAGAGATTTTAGGAAAAAAAACACAACAATCTGAAAAGAAACCCAGAGCCATCCTACAGAGACTGATAAGGTAATAACAGTCCTGTACTTATTCTGATTTAATAAAGTTAAAGTTAGAGATAAACCTGACATTGTGTCACAGTGCGAGATGAGAACTTCATTCCGCTTTCATAACCTCATCACAGGTAACATCAGTCTCTGGTCACTTAGTTCTTAAAGAAATTTATAAACACCAGAAAAATTCAGCATCATAAAAGTGGCGAGTTCATAACGCGGGTAAAGACTTTATAACGCGGGTGGCGAGTTCATAACGCGGGTAAAGACTTTATAACGCGGGTGGCGAGTTCATAACGCGAGTGAAGACTTTATAACGCGATAACAAGCGTTAAGCACAAATAAAGAGTTTATAAAGTGAGTGAAGAGTTTATAACGCCATAACAAGAGCTTATAAAGTGAGTGGAGAGTTTATAACACAAGAGGAAAGTTTATAGCAATATTAAATTATATAAAACTTCCTGAGATAAAACTTCCTGAGAGCTGTAATTTTTTTCAGCACCGCCTCCACCCACACCTGTGCACTGTAACCAGGACGACTCTAATCCCAGATGACGAGTGTGTGTTTGGAACCGTACAGCGTACACGTGTCAGTGTTTTACCGGCAGTGACGGAGAGTCGCAGGTTTGTCACCGAGACACTGAACATGTCTGAGTGGAAAATAAAATGTTATTGACCGTCACTGACAGAGACAGGAATAAAGCCAGGACACTGCATCAGTAGCCAAAAACACATACCTGCTACTGTAGAGCAAGACACGCCCCCCCAGTGGGCGGGGCTTAGACAACAGGAGAGGGTTTAATTGAACAAATGCAGCAGTACAGGACGAGTCATAGTGGGAAAAGTTACCGTTTAACTAGAAGTGATTAAAAATAAAAAGGACAGTATTTTATTATTATAATTATGATGTACACTAATTAACTTATTTATCTGAATTACAAATGATAAAGTATATAAACAGCTAAATTAAAGTTAAATGTGCAGTCTTGTGTTTATGTCTGTTAACAATAACAGTTCTCTGTGCATTATAATTATAAATTAACTGTAATCAACCCAACAACCACCTAAACATCACGTGACCCTGTTAAATATACTCCTGTGACTATTAATAAATAAAAATATTAATATAGAATAATGTTATTAATGTACAAACTAACCTTAAAGAAGTTAAATAAATAAATGAGTACATTAACACACTGTACCTTGTTTGACACTTAATTCACTGTGAGGAGAGAAAACAGATATGTTTTTAAATAAATTAAAGTTATATTAGTATACTCTTCAGTCGGTTTGTTTATAAAGAGACACTGAGTTTAACCACAGTAGCTTCACCTCATTTACCTCACTAAATAACATATATGTACAGATT
>JAOVVF010000025.1:26649017-26661583 GCA_028565595.1 Duopalatinus emarginatus
CTGCCCAGACCGGGAATCGAACCCAGGTCTCTCACATGGGAGCCAATGATGTTACCGCTGTACCACACCAACCACCAATCATTCCTCTGAGTTACTAATTTATCAACAATAGCAGTAAAATGATGTTAATGATTTAATTATTTAAATACACAAGATCCCCAAACCTTATTAAACACCTGATTGTTGATTTCCTTCTGGTTTTAGCATCACTGCTGCTGCTTTACTACTTTTTAACATGTAAAGTGTTCAGCTTGGCTCCAGACTGTGGGATGGTGTAATTCACCATCTCCGTCCTGCAGGTCAGCATTACAGAGTGGATCCAGTGAACACATTCACTACCTACCCAACATCAGTGCTGTAAGAGCCACACTGAGCACCACCAGGCTGTAAGTGGGACAGGTGCAGGCGTGGTCCAGCAGCTGGGCGTCTGGCACCGTGGAGCGGATGAGGTCTGAGAAGCTCGACACTCTGGCGTACACGCCGGGTCTGTTCTTCTGAGCGCATCCCAGCCCGAAGCTCACGACGCCCGCCTGGATCCATGTGCCATTCCCAACTGAACAGATGAGAGGTCCACCGGAGTCCCCCTGAGAGACCAGACAGATTCAGTTTAATACTGACACTGAAGATCAAAGTTTAAAAGTAACATATCCACACCTGAAACAATAGCAGTTCAGCTATTAAGTACTGATTGTGACCAAATTCTGTATCAGTGTATCTGTTACTTGAGATCACTCTTCTCCTACTGATAAAGTTTCAAAGCATCGATGCTGCCCCTCACATGGTATATCAAACTGTGCTGCTGGCCTGATACTGGCCTACAAAGCCAAAATCAGTCCAGCTCCCTCCTACCTGATGGCAACGGTTAAGGTCAGGCACACAACCTAGAGCTCTTTGTGCTTCAAGTAAAATGATGACCCTCCATCATCCAAGACTCACAGGAGACAAACATCCAGACTCTTCTCTGTTCTGGCACCAAGGTGATGGAATGAACTTCCCCTTGATGTCCTACAGCAGAGTCACTTTCTGTCTTCAAACTCCGGCTAAAAACTCATCTGTTCTGCAGCACTTCATTGAAAAGTAAATGTTTGTAAACTGTATTTGTCTTACTCATTCAGCTTTGTGACTGTTGTAGTTATTGTCTTGTGTCTCTGCAGGTTGGCTAGTGTAGAAAGTTTTAGATGATTGATACTACATGGCTCTTTTCTAGTAGGATTCTGGTCTGAGTTCTTCAATCCTGATTTACCTTCACTAGCTTCAGATACTCCAAGAATTTAACTACACACTTTTGTAAGTCACTCTGGATCAGGAGGTGTCTGTTAAATGCTGTAAATGTAAATGCTGGCCTTTAGTCACACAGGGATTAAATCAGTCAGCCAATATCATCTAAATTTCTTTATTTTATAATTCTATCCTTCGATCCTCTAAATAAGATCCACCCCTCTGTTGACAATTCATTCAAGATTTAAAGTTTTATTTGTCACATACATAGTCATACACAGTACAACCTGCAATAAACTGCTACTGACTGTCGTCCACAGATATAAACTAGGTAGTCAGAAAACAAATAATAAAAGGGTACAGTAAAATTACAATGAAATTAAATAGTCCTTAAATTATATCTATTATATATATTATATAAAATAAGATTAAAAACAAATAAATATATAAAAATAAAAATAAAGTATATATATATATATATGTACACAAAAAGGTAAAGTCCAGAAATATAAACACTGTATGTCCAAAAATGCAGTTTTTTTTATAATCCAATGCTTTGCTGATTTCTGTGGATACCGAGTGGTGATGTTAGCATCATACATTATCACGTGTCTGATTTTGGCTCAGTAATCAGATTCTGCAGAGATGCACTGTTAATCTGACCCTCACATGCTTCTACAGTCAAAGAAATAACACCAGACTTTGTCTATGCAACTATTAAAAACTCTTTAACAAATATTTACAGTTAAAGTGACGAATGTTTAATTTAAACTCCAAACAAACGTCAGTAAATACAGCATGTGAATTAACCTCAGCTAAAATCTGTTAAACAGAATTCTTACGTGTTAATGGAAGTACCAACATTAGATTTCAGTGGTTTCAGTGCAGTTGGAAATCCCGGCGTTTCAACACATACACTGCTCTTTAACACTTTCTACTGTCATGCAGGTGTTTATTCCGGTATGTTCGTGGGTCCTACCTGGCATGAGTCCTTGCCCCCCTCCTGGTATCCAGCACAGATCATGTCTGACAAGATAGTCACTGTGTCCGTGTTGATTGAGTCGATCTGGTACATGGAGTTGCACGAGTCCTGGTCAATAATGGGCACTCCGACTTCCTGTAAAGTCCCAATTCCAGACAGAGATACTGGAGAAAGAAGAGAGACACTGTACTGTCACACTTAAAGAAGTAAAAAGGACAATTACTGGGCACACTTTACTTCAGGTTAGGTTGGAGTAAAATTGACTATGATTACTAACGACTCTACAGAAGAGAATAAAACTGCTTTGGCCAAGCAGATCAAATGGACTGTGATTTATGATCGTGTGACTTGTGATATATTTATCTCAAATTCCAAAACACAAATCTCTTCAGTGTTTGTGAGCCTCCAGGGTAATCCACACACACATCACCTAACTAACTTTGGGTACTTTTAGCAGTAGTTGCTGCTGAGATCATCCTCCCAGTATTCCCATAATGTAGCTAGCTAACACAGCTACGAGGCAGCATGTTTAAAACGTACTGCACTGCTGCATGAAATGCCAAAAGACTGTAAAAACACTGTGAGGTTTGATTAGTTAATGCATAATTCTTTTATTATTAAATGATTATTATTAAGTCCACTCGGTCACTGGTGTAATCCTGAATCCCAGTGGGATTTGTGAGAATTGCCGCAGTTCCTAGTTTGGGCACATGGGAGCAGGTTAGATTAAAGTATTAAATCATTTCACAGGTGTGTGTTACTGATATTATTCATGCCTGAACAGACGTTTCTGTTGTGTTAAACACAGCACAATCCGTTCCATCACGTCTAGTTTCTACACAGCCTTAAAGGTCTAATCTGAGTGAAATGCTCACCGTTATGTTTTCAGCCATGGCTCAGTAATGTCTCAGGAGCAGCGAGTTCATGTAAGCCGATACCACTGTTTACTGTGCCATGCTGCTGTGTCATGCCCTTCAGATAAAGTGGACTTTGCTGTACCTGTTCACTTGACCCTATTCTTTTTGCACTCACCTCCCTCCTGTGTGTTCCCCCAGCCTGTGACGTAGCACATGGTTCCGCTGTGAAACTGGAAGTCGGTGTTGGGCAGACACACGGGCTGGATGTAAGGTGTCCATGTGAGCGGTGAGCTCAGCTCTACTAGTGCCACATCTTTGCCCTCCTGAGGGGTAGTGTACCCTTGTGCAACCACCACCCTCTTCACTTCTCTGGACATCTGAAACGGGTTTGCGCCGTTGAGCTGATAGCGACCCATGTAGAGATGGTATGAGGACACATCTGATGGGCTGAAGGAGAAAACAGCAGGAGATGTGTGGGAAAAACAATGTGCCATGATGTCATGATGTATTCTATGTATCCAGAACCTTGTTCTAATTTATTAAAACAATATAGCAAAATATGATGAGGTGCTTTATCTACCCCAACAAAATGACACCACTTACCTCAGGAGAAAAGGGAACAATAAAACTGGTCAAAAGCAGAATTTAACATCCAACATTTAAGTTGTTAAATATTATAAATGTACCAAAAATACTAAAATACTACTAAAAAGTGGGATTTAATGTAATGTATTGCAGGATCAATACCACAGCATTCAGTATCTACTGTTACAGTCATTCACAGTTCATTTATTTATTCCTACGTCATCAGTGAATGTGGTGTTTCTGTGGATCCAGAGCCAATCCCAGGAGCACTGATTCCCCCCAGCATGGGACACCAGTTCAACACAGGGCACTTTTACACACACTTTCACATCTAGAGGCAATTTACTACGATCCACCTAAGTGCATATTTTTGGACAGTGTAAGTTTTGTTTTTATTTAAAGCCATGTCAGCAACTCGGGCTATATTCATGGCTACATCCAGCTATATAATACACTTAGGAAGGAAAGTGGACAACCCCAAGGAAACCGCACAAACACTGGGAGAACATGTGGACCTAACTGCCCTTATTACACCATAAAAACAACAACGGTGGAACATGTCCTTGTTTAAATTCGGTTAAGCCTGTTACACCAAAAAAACATTCTCAGATGTATATATTTAATTTTTTATATATGATATAAAATATATTTATTTTAAATATTTTAAATATAAATATATTTATTATATGCTTGATGCTCAGGAAACTAGGTAAAAAAAACTCCAGAATGGTGAATGAGTTGATTTATAAATAAAGTTATTGGGAAAAACTTTTCTTCACTCATCCAAGTGACTTCTTCAGTCTCAGCTGGTTGACTCCTCAACCTTATATGAGCTTATTTGCATAATGACTGAAACCAGCACTGATGCATAACAATGGGTTCAGTGATCAGTTTCACAGGTAAATTACCATGACCAATAATTACAAACACTGGGAAGAAAAATAAAATAATTGATAATTAACGATAATTGACTTGATTAAGTGACACGATAATAAGAATTGACGGTGTTCAGACTGAGACAAGCGTCTGAATTTATTGACACTGTATGAAAGTTGTGGACACAGATCTGTCTCTGACACAGACTATAAATGTTCATGCTCTTGTACTGTATTACTGTTCATCACAAGGTTCACCCATGAGCACTGTTATGAGTACCTCATGTTCCTCGTCTGTTAATAACATACACTTCAATGTACACCAGTGGAGGGTCTCTACCTCAACTCTACAAAACCTGGCAAAACCAAGTTCTGTGAACATTAGTCTACCTGTGCTTGTACTCTGGTGTTATAATCTGATCCTGATGTATTTAAAACATAACAACTGTACCTCACACAGCTGGAGATCATAAAATACAATGGCTTACTCTTGAAAACAGTGTGCTGCAGACAGAACCCAGTCACTGGAGATGATGGATCCTCCACAAACATGGCCGCTCGTTCCCATCTGGATGTCCACTTGCCACGGCCACGCCCCCTCTCTCGCATCACTGCCTCCAACTATGCGAGTTCCCACAAGAGGCCTTCCACATTCTGTAGACGAGTCAACGCGTGAGTATCGGCTTTCAGACGGTCATACAGAAATCTCTCCGAGAGCTACAGAGGTGGAAATGCTAATCTACACTTAGTGGTGAGAGAAAAGAGAATAAAATTACCTTGAGCATCACATGTTGGGATGAACCACACACCTGTATGTTTAAAAGACAAAAACAACTGTGTAAAAAAACCCACACGTTTAAAATGCTTTAAACCAAATACAGATGTACAACACTGATGTACAATATTAATTTATTTAGAAAAATCCACAGAAACAAATGACAACATGACTGAGAGGTAAACGCAGTTCCTCATGTTCTTATTGGTTCCTGATGTTTCAGACACCATGTAGAATCTTCCAACATTTTGTATGTATTTATAGAATTATTATTGTATATTACAGGAGCCTTAACAAAAACAAAGTTGATATCCCCTATATACGCGCAAAACTTTACATCCCCTACGTTTACACCCTCAACATACATGCAGATGTGTAAAACAGTACAATTAAAACTGATTGTCTGAGTTATCAGAGAAGATCAGAGAACATGTTTATATTATAGCTGGAAAATAAATGTCAGCAAGAAACCTGGAAAAGTAAACAGAGGCATGTTCATAAAAATATACAGGATTCATGTCTCAAATTACACTTTCATATCAAAGTCATTTTGGTTAAATAATTTGTAAATAAGTGTAAAAACATCTTTAAATGTGATTTAAAAAAAATCTTTTTAGCTAGGATGAGTTAATGGTTTTAGAGAAACAGTGAAACATTTTCTCTCAGATGTACTTTCTTCTAGCCCACTATTCAGTGAATGTTGGTTCTTAAAAAAAAAAACAAGAAAACAAAATAAAACAAAATAAAAGAAGTTAGTGAGAGGTCTGAACATCCTGCTACACTTCAGTGGGTGAGAACTACCTCACCTGAGGCAAACATGGCGATCAACAGCTCCAACAAGTCGACGATTCTGTAGACAAAACACAGCCATGTGGAAATATGTGGAGTTAAAACTGCTCTAGATAACTAACTAATGTTCATTTACCTCAGGAATCACTTCAATTCTACATTTAATTAAGATATTCATAAAAAAACGACGGAGAATTAAACCCTTTTCTCTTACCTGAAAATGTATAGCATGATGCTAATCCAGAGTGACCGTTAATTCCGTTACAGATTGTAGCGCACGCGAGAAAAATAAATATAAATTTGAATCGCTGGTTCTTCGCGCGCGTCTAAATGAAACATCCCGTTTCCTCAGAGATTTTCTGTCAATTCGAGCTGATGATTCTTCATTCCTGTTTGTTAATATAATATTAATATAATATAATATAATATTAATTCAGGAGATAAACACACAGATAAAACATTAAAGACGGAGATGAGGAGCGCGGGAGGGACAATCCGAGGGCCAGATGGACAACAGTAGCTCCTGTCTGGACTTGGGTGACTGCACCCGTTTCGCAGTAGCCAATCAGAGCTCGCCACGTCACTCCGCTCCCAATGGCGCCATTGTTCTCTCTCAGGTAAGTCCTATAGTTCAGTTTCTATATAAACATCAAAGGAGCATTGTCTGGAAGGATCCCCCCCCCCCTTCCCCCAATACAGCAACCTGATCCCAACTTCCTGTTAAACTGAAGCCATTTTATTTACACTAAACTTTTTTTTATACACTAGAAGTTTATTTGTATGTAAACACTGTACTAACGTTACAATGTTGTACAACAGTGTGACCATCAGTTTAACACACAACCCTTCAGTCACCCTCCGGCCGGACGGGTCACCTTACACCCGGCGGCGTTTTGCTCACCTGCCACCTGAGCGATGGGTAATTCCATATGCTCACATCAATCTTTCATACATGTGGATTTGTGCCGTTTCAGACTGAACGTCAACCTGTACCTCGTTCTCAGTAATAAAGAACAAACTCATGAACACAAGACAACAGAACCAGCCCGATTTCTGTCCGAGTTTATTTTCTTAAGAAAAAGTAATGTACAGTCTCACAGCGTCTCTTTAACAAACACCTTCTAACAGAACATGTTTATGTATCAGTGTCCCAGTATCCGTCTTCATGTCCCTCATGTCCCTTATTTCTTGGAGAACTTGGCCTGTTTGTGTTTAGGTGGAGCCCATTTCAGACACAACGTGTCCACTGTGAAGAGAACAGAAAAAAGAAGAGTCAGGTCACTGAAGGACAGTCTGCTTCAGAGACACATGAAGGACATGTGGAGGAACACACCAAAACATGTTGAAATAGGAGAGGAATCGATGAGGAGAAAGAGGACAGGAAATCAAAGATATACATCATCAAACCGTGGACTGTTATGTATGATACATAATATTTCTGCAAGCTCGTAGAGTCCATGTCCCGTGGGGAACTACCATGTATGAAACTGGTGTCCGGCACTTTTCCAAACACCTTCCATAAATAAACCTACATGTCCTTACAGTAAACAAACACTGTATTAACAAATACATACGTCCTTTAACCTGTCACGCCCCGGACATGTCCCTGCAAATGAGTTGTTGCTATGGAAATATTATAATATAATAAATACAGTCACAGTCACATGACTACTTCTCTAGAGCTGCTATTCTTAACTTAACCAACACTTAAACAGCATGCACAGGTTCCCGAGAAAAGGACCGTCCCATTCTGAAGGCAGTATAAGGTGCCTAACTGAGCAGCGTCCTGATTTTAATAGAATCCTGAAGGCAGCGGGACATGTGTCCTTCTCACTGAAGACAATCCCATCATGCAGTTCACCAGCGCAGAGTTCCAGCGCTGAGTTTTAAAAACACGGCGGACGGACTCGCCTCAGGAGACGAGTTTGTGTACAAATGCAAGTTATTTTTATTATTTCTCTTCACTATATTGACCGGCTTCTGAATATATTTATTTTTACTGAGCATGTTTTAGTTTGTTTTAAGTTTAAGTTTTCAAGTGAATTGTTAATTTATTAAGTAAGACCTGACAAGCCGCTGAAGCTACCGTTAGCTTAGCGCGCTAGCAGTGTTAGTTATAGCTATAAAATGTTGAGAATGACTAACTTATACATCACAGTTATTAATGTGTAACTGTAATATAAATTATTATAGTGAGCTCTATGAAGTGCTGTTATTAATTTTGATCAGGGATGAAAGAGGCCTTTATAAAAGCTCGGGCTGAGGAAGAGGTGAAAAACTCCACTCAGCAGCTGGAGCCGGTGTGTTGTTGAGTTTTTTTTGTTCTTTAATTATGAAATGGTTACAAATGGTTCATTTCACTCGTTGTCTTTATTGTAACTATACTTGGTGCAGTATCACCAGATCCAGTGGAAACTGGCTAATAAATGTCACATGTTTATGAAACATAATGAATCATTCCTAATGCAACTGTAATGTAAAATTAACATTAAAATAGATAAACTGATTTCATGGGAATGTACTTTAAGAAGTTAATTATGGAAATTTTATTATTTCTGTAGGAATTGAGTGTAAACAGTTTGAGTCATTTTATAGGGTTTATTCTGACTATGAAATGTCCAAAATATGCTCCTACTGAAGGACCTTGTCTGTTAGAACCTTCTGAATGAGAGAGCTGCCTTCATGGACAATGACTGACCAGGCAGATGTTTTGTGATCCGCTAGAGTGCCCGTCTGTGTTGTTTACTGTAGGAGGATATGTATGAGAAAAACGCTGTCTTATGGTCTACAGGAATCCAGGAAGTGGTGGTGACTCTGCTCATACCTGTGATGGGGGGTTTCTTGTACTGAGCGCTCTTCAGATGTTCCTCCACCAGTTTGGGCGTGACACAGATGACGTGTTGGCCCTTCCAGTACTTGACCATGTTGAGAGACTGTAGTGTGCTGATGATGTCGCTCTGCGTGATGCTTGTCATTTGGCTGTGGATGGAACAGAAGCTTCCTGTGACGCGTGTTTTACCGTAGAGACAGGTGATGGCAGTAACGATCTTGTGAACACACACGGAGTGTGTCATTGCTCCGTTTCCACAGGTGTGCACCTGACGTACCTGAGATCTTTAATGGATAATGTTCCCCTGAAATCTCGCAGGATTTCCAGCAGAACCCAGGACCAGTAGCTCCTGTAGCTCAACTTCCCCAGATCAGACAGGGGTTTCTCTGGAGAACCCACAGTACTCTCTAACTTTGACAACTCATAACCTAAAACAGAACACACACACACATACACACACACACACATACACACACACACACAAAAAACACACCGCCTCTTTTATTAATGAACAAAATATGACTTTCCTTTTAGTAACACAGGTGTTACAGCGCCCCAGTGAGGTGGTACAGAGTCACTGTACGATATTCAGCACATAGCAGACAGACAGACAGACCGAATATAAATAATAAAATCAGACGAAACACAGAAACGGTTAAGGAAGTAAGACGTACTAAAGGCGATGAGGAACTTGCCGTATCCTCTGCGCTGGTACGGAGGAAGTGTGAGGATACAGGCTACATTATTCCCATCTGGAGACTCCTTCTCCTAGGTTATTAAATAACACACACAGTAAGATCTCCAACACACACACTCGCGCACACACACACACGCACGCACACTCGCGCGCACTCGCGCGCACTTGCGCGCGCACTCGCACTCATGCGCGCCCACGCACATACTCGCACGCAGTCACTCGCACGCAGTCACTCGCACGCAGTCACTCGCACGCAGTCACTCTGCATGTCCTGACCTTGGAGAAGTAGCCGACGATGTGTGCTCCCTGTCTGTTCACCTCAGTCAGGATGTAGAAGATGAAAGGCTCCACATCAAAGTAAAGTGTCTTGTGATCCAGGAACAGTTTAGCGAGCAGACACAAGTTCTGACAGTAAATCTACAGAACCGGAGTGAAGAACAGAAAACTTCACAACTACAGCTTTACAGACACCCCACTAAACACATATCAACACATAGAACAATCAAAAACTTCACTGAGGGTTTATTTAAAGTGTTTAAACTCTTTATTACAATCACATTTATGTCTAAATAATAAATATATTAAGACAAATAATAAACAAAAGATTAATCCTGCAGTTATAACTGACAGCAGGACACATGGGGTTCGTTATTAATAATTTGACTGAATGTTTAAACTATAATTCATCTATAAGTCAGTTAAATAAACATTAATAATTATATGAACATTTTATAACATTTATACACTGATGTGCCAGAAAAACTGATGGTGGCATAATACAGTCTGGTGGTGTCTCCATCATGGTGTGGGGGGTTTGATTATCTGACGTTCAACATGGGACCCTGGTACACCTACAACCGTCTCTGACAGGTGAACACTGTGTGTCTGTGCGTGTACACCACACATGTCTAGAGACACCAGATTATGGTTAGAAGAACTCTCATCTGAGTTTGGGGATTAGTCATTCACACCTAAATCACCAGATCTCATCGTTATCAAACCGGTCTGGGACGTCATGTAACATGCTGTGGAACACAGAAATGCGCCACCTCAGAATAACATCAAACTGTGGAGCGTTCTGGAGGAAGTCTGGGGTTTATTACATACTGAATATTTACACAAGCTTGTAAAGCTCATGGCTCCAGGAGGGACTAACCAAGTATTAGACTGGTGTACCAGTTTTTCTGACACTTCAGGGTAGTTTGGGAATAAACCTGACCTTATGGTCTCGTCCGTCCACCTCGTACACTGAGATGTTTCCCCTGCGGTAAATCTCCTTCCCTGGAGGCTGACGCCACTGACACTGAGTCTGAGACACAAAGAGGGAAGAAAAGATGTTAAAAAAACAACAACAATAACATTAAGAACAAACCAACTACCAAACTACACAAACAAACATATATTGCTTTTTGGAAATCAAAAAAGGTATTATTATTATTATTAATCTATAAATTATTATATTAATATATAATGGAAAAAGCTGTCATGTCATTAAATAGCTGTTGAATGTTGAAAAAGATGTTAAAGGAAAAGAAATACTTGTTGGATTATTCAAAAATAAAGATTTTTTAAATTGGTGTAACAAGAAAATAATTAGTTTAATAATTTAGAGTTTTTTTCTGGTTATATGTTTATAAACAGCTCTGAACCAGAGCGCTCCACCTTCAGCTCCACAGCGCCCCCCTGTGGTACAACAACAATAAACACACATCCCCATCAGGTGTGAACTCACCAGGTGATATCTGAAGGTCTTCTCATACTTCATGTACTTGAGACAGTATTCACAGATCCACAGCTTTGGCTGCTTCCCATAATCATCAGGGAACGGAGAAAAGTACCAGGCGTCGATCTCAAAATTCCCGATCTGGATCTTATCCACATATTTTACTTTAGTGATCTGGAGGGATTAAAAAAATTTAATAAATTTCACCATATTGACCGAGAAGAAAATTAAAAGTAAATAAAATCACAATCGTCACTGTCTCAGTATTGAGTATCTAAAGTCAATGAGCAGTTTCTCCTTTACCGCTTCGTGTTCCTTCTCCAGCGCCGCCGTCGTGGGGTCCATCTCCGCATACGTCTGGAACGAACAGTGTGACATGTGACATCATTAACCATGGTGTTCAAAACAAAACAAAACAAAGACACTGTGGATGAAGCCATTACACTGAGCTCAGTACCTTCTGAACATGGTTAATCTCATCATGTTTACGCTTCTGGTTACGAGTGATCTTCCTCTCCGGCTGGTCCCCAAGCTCTCCTCCTCCCTCCTCCACACTCTTCCTCACTGCATCCTTCACCGTTTTGGTCAGCGCCAGACGACCCTTTCCAACCCACTCATCCAGACGTCTGTTAACTGAAGACAGGGAAAAGACACAAAAACAAAACAAGAGAACAGATTTCAGAAAAGTTTTCTTCTCGTAGGATCATCAGATCCAGGCCTGTACTGAATATTCATCATCATCATCATCATCACTTACATCCAACATAATGTACATAGAACTCCTCTCTGCCCTCCTGCTCATTCAGTCTGGACTGGATTACTTCTGCTGAATCTACTCATGAGAGAGACAAATATCACAAACACAGAGAGAGAGAGATCAGACACACACACACACACACAGATCAGACACACACACACAGTTCAGACACACACACACACACAGACCAGACACACACACACAGATCAGACACACACAGACCAGACACACACACACAGACCAGACACACACACACACAGTTCAGACACAGACACACACACACAGTTCAGACACAGACACACAGACCAGACACACACACACACACAGTTCAGACACAGACACACACACACAGACCAGACACACACACACAGTTCAGACACACACACACAGTTCAGACACAGACACACACACAGTTCAGACACAGACACACACACACACAGTTCAGACACAGACACACACACACACAGTTCAGACACAG
>JAOVVF010000025.1:26789989-26800297 GCA_028565595.1 Duopalatinus emarginatus
GGGAACCCATCCTCATCTGGGTGACACAGACAGTGTGATTATAAATAAAAGTGCAGGTAGACAGAGAATTAAAGTCTTTGATCTAATTAATGGTGTACTGAAGACTGTCCATGTCCATGGTGGGTCAGATGAGACGGCATGCAGATCAGGCTCAGGTTTGGGAATTCAGCAGTGCTGTGGTTTGGGGTTTTACTTTATAGCAACACAACATGTGTAACATACTCAACGTCTATGTATTTATACAATAAAAACAATCATTAGTTTAAACATCAGCATTCTGAAGGTGAGAAACACTTTCTAACGCACTCTGTACTTACAACCGCACCCTCATTTACATCCTGATCAGCTTCTGGTTCCTTATCGCTGCAACAATTCTGGATCTCAGGATAATAAAGACATTTATTTATTATCTGATTGGAACAATAAGGGTTCATTTCCCTTATTTATTTATTTATTTATATGTCCTGTAGTATACATGACTCCTGAAATCCATGGTTTCATATATTAGAGTTAATGATTAACAAATTATCAATTAGGAAACAAATCAATAAACTCTCGTTGCGTGAGAGTTGTTTTCTCTCACCTGCACATTACAGAATACCTTTATTGTACATTAACAAAGCCTGAGAAAGAAAGGCAGAAACCTGATCCCAGGCCAGTCTTCCATCATCAGGTGCTCTGCTTAACCTTTCACCTGTTTTACCAAGTGGACAAACCAAGGTCATGTTCCAAGCCAAGTGCTTATGAAACAGATTTATGGAGAGACGGAGTGTTTACCTTGTGCACAGCTTTCCTCAGGATGTCCTTGTACTCTTCTTTGTTGATGTCTTTACGCTGGTAATACGGCTTGATGGCCAACTTCACTTCCTCTACTGCCCTCTCCTGGGTGTGCAGCTTCTTTAGATACTGACACGAAACAAATCGTTATTATTGTGTTACAAACAGTGTGTAGTTGTAATACAAGTAATAAACATAATAATAAACATAATAATAATAATAATAATGTTTTGTTATGATAAGTTATTGCCATTGTAATGATGTAGTGACGGTGATGCCCATATCAGGAACATCAGTAAGACTTGACTATTGATGAATTTTGCTAGGATCTGCCTGTCTTTCAATGATCCATGAATCTGTTTTGAATTGAATTGACCACTGCAGTTCTGTACGGAACTCCCTGCTCAGGTTTTGAACAGGCTGCAGTTCTGTGCAAATCAGCTGCTGGGGTTCTGACCTGCATCTTGGAAACATATTAGTCCAACACTGAGGTCCCTGCAGTGGGGTCCAGTACCATATCAGGTACAATAGAAATTGCTCGTACTGGTATTTAGACCTGTGCATGTTCTTGTCTCATCTCACCTGTACAGTCTCCTCTACTCCTCATTTATGTTCAATGTTAAATACGGATATGGGCGGAGCCGTCTGTCTGTACTCTGTGGTCATTTCACACACATTTTCTGAAAGCTTACGGATGCAGACAGAACGGAGTGATACCACTGTACACCGTGGGGGCAGTGCGACATGTGACCACTTCAATACAGACACAATGCAGAAGAAATGGCGCAACTTTAAAAAAATGGTTGTGCAAGTTGGTTTGAAGTGTTTAATGTCCTAACAGACCATCGATGTCTAGAATACATCTTTTTATTGTGTCTGAAGTAAATACAGAACGACAAGCTGCGCCGCCATCGCCATGTTTGAGTTTTACCCCGAACTGCCCTCTAGTGGATGTGTTGCTCATCAACCAGGTCAACAGAGCTGACACAAGTATGTAGGCACTGACGGTTATATGGCTTGAAGAGCATGCATTCCCATACACAGACAGAGGATAAATGAGGCTTTAGTGTCGCTGGTCTGAAGCTGTGGAAGCGTCTCCTTTATGAGTTGTGTCCTTGTTCGTATATATTTAAAATGTGTTTAAAACCCATCTGTTACCATTGGCTTAGAGGTGAGACAGAACTGTTGTTTAATTTTTATTCATTTTATTGTATCTGTTTTTGAGTGGTTCCATGTTTACTTATGTTTCTGTTCTATTTTAATTTTAATTTTTGTATTTACTGTACAGTGGTTATCGGGTGGCTTGAAAGGCGATTACTATAAATTTATTACTAATATTGTTATTATTATTTTTATTATCAGAAGTCAAATTAATGTTAACTCATTATTGATATTATTATTAAAATTGTTATTACTGATCATTTATTATCCTTTTTGTACTCATTAGCATAAGTAACATCCCTGACTGTTACCAAAAGCTGATTATATTTATCATCATCATCACCGGAGAAGAGAGAAAGTGGTAGTGATACCTTATCAGGATCTTTACTGTCTCCGTCCCAGCCAGTCTCACTGGCGCCCCCTGCTGCCCCAGACAGTCCTGTCGGCAGTGGAGGGGGTGGAGTCTGAGCACATCCGCTACCCAATGAAAGTCCCGGGTGCAGGTGTGAAGGCGGAGTTTTGGTGCAGCCGACCAGCGGGAGGGAGCCGTGGAGAATGAATTGCGTGGGAGTTGGACCTGGGGGCGGGGCGTGAGATGGAGGAGGAGGAGGAGGAACTTGAGAGGCAGAGGAAGAAGATGTAGAATGTGACTGCGACTGGTTCTGGTTAGCCTGAGAGAGAATCTGTTTTACATATAGAACAAGACGGTTAATAACACAGTGGGTGATTATGATTGACTTGACCAGTAGTTTTACAGTAGGAAGATAGAGAAACGCAGCTCTGACCTGACTTGTGGCCTGAATGAACTCCTGCGCTTTGGCTCGACTGGCAATGTTGGCTTCCTCCATCTTAAACAGGAGAGCAGTCACTGGAACAAGACAGAGGTTAGGAATTAGGCTTTTATTATCCTGAAATCATCCTGGTGTTGGGTGAGGTGGTCTGGGGTACAGTCAGTATTCCAGTTTCTCTCAAAGACGTTCAGTGGGGTTGAGGGTCAGTATTTTGTGCAGGACACTCGAGTCCTTCCAACTTGACTACAACACAGCATTTGTTTGTTTGTTTGTGTTAAACGCCATGTTTACTCATTGGGCATTTCACAAGAGATCGAGTTGTTGTTCTATTACATGGGAGATATTCTAAAGGCCGTCTCAGTTCCAAGATGATTCTGACCAAATATTGAGGGAACTCAGTGTGCTGCCTCAGCTGAGAAGACAATCCCAGCAATCGGTGCAGCACAATGTCCATCACAAAAATGTTGCAGACGGAAGCAGAACAGCGAGAGACAGCGCTAGCAAAGGTATTTTTAGATATAAATATTTCTTATTAAATTTGCGATATTGGGTTTGTCTGTAACAGAGTTTTCGGTAGTCTGAAGAGATGTTATCTGAAATGCTAGCAGGCTTTGTCACTTAGAATCCTCTCTACTTAAGTAGCTGCCTAGTTAGCGACTGATTAGCAAGATAGTTCAACTAGGTTTTGAGACACACTCCATGTCTTTACAGAGCTTTGTGAAAATCGTAATTGTTCAGGAGACAAGGACATTCAACACAATTAGACGCTTCTAACTTAGAGACAACAGAGCACACAATTGTATACAGTTTAGGAAAGAACCACATATAAATGTGATGCTTTGGGGTCCACATACCTTTGGTCACTATATTTTACTAACACATTCACCAGTACGTAATGTGATGCTTTTGATTTTCCTGCATCCAACATTACAGTGATGTCATCCCCTAATGTTTATTTTATCTGCTGTGAATTATGAATCTAGTCCAGAATGCAAGCAATGCTAGTTAGTCAGGTGATACTAGCCAGGACTAAAAATGCTGCTGTGGTTAAAGTGTGTGCATCACATGACTTTTATAGTACTTTGGCTATAGATCTTTGCTCCTGAAGGTCCACTGCTCTACAAGCTCTCCCTATGCCAAAAACGCCTGATCCATTTCAGGAAATAATCATCAAGCACCATATATTTATATTTACATTTATGGCATTTGGCAGACGGTCTTATCCAGAAGTTAATATACAAGGTTATTGGTATTACAGGAGGCCACTGTAGTGTTATGAAGCTTGCCCAAGGCCCCTTATTAGTGTAGCACAAACTGGCTGCCCAGACCGGGAATCGAACCCAGGTCGATTCTCACATGGGAGCCAATGATGTTACCACTGTACCACACCAACAGGTGAAAACTTAACCCCCTCCTGCATAGTGGATTGAGACATGACTGAGACATGTCTTTTTTTTCCCAGTACAAGGGCTCAATGTAAGAAATGACAAAAAGGCAGGCAGTGTACACACAGACCCTTCAGGAAGTATAAAACACTCACGTGCTAGTACGCCTCCAGCGGTGCAGTCTACACCCGTCTGCAGGCTCCAGGGCAAAGGTGGTACAGCAGAGGGTGGCGGTGGTGGAGGCAGAGGCTTACTGACTGTTGATGAAGACACGGAAGCTGAGGAGGATGAGGAAGGCTCCACAACCAAAGGAGGAATGGAATGAGCAAGAGAAGCTGCAGCCGATGCTGATGAAGTAGAGCAGGGTGGAGACACCTTCTGGTCATCCAACGGGAGGAGCACAGTGACAGACTGTGAAATTCCATCTCCTCTTGAGGGTGGTGGGCTAGGGGGTGACTTTGCAGGCACAAGCAGGGTGGATTGAGACTGAGCAGGGCACTCCTCTGAAAGGAACGAGGCTTCGGGGGTCTTGCAGCTGCTGTCAACAGTCTGAGAGTCTGGAGAAGATTCTCTAGTATCTCGAGATGGTGGTAAAGACAACGGAGGAGTGTGAGGTGGTGAGGAAGACGGGGGAAGAACACTGGTAGATGAAGAAGACGACGACGATGATGATGAGGATGGCGTGGGCCCGGGATGGGTGGAGGGTGGACTTGATGGTTTGGGACCGACTACTCCCAAAGACTGAATGTCTGAAGATCCAGTCCAACTAGATCCCAAAGAACTGCTGTTGGTACCTTTGGTGTTGGACCCATCAACTGGTAGACCCTTCTCCCGGGACTTCTTTCCTGGCCTGCGTCTGCGCTTTGCAGCTGAGGACGATGTGGGTGAGGACGCAGATGAAGATGTGGAGGTGGTGGAGCTTGGCTTAACTTTCTTTGACTTGAGTCCTGGCGGGTTCGTGGAGGACAGGGATGAAAGGGTATTCCGCTGCTTGACAGCCTTGTTCAAATCTTTCACTCTACCAGGCAAGGAAAGTGGTTCTGAACAGGGCTTCAGGAATGGAGAACGGCTTTCGTTGTCCCGTCGGAAAACCACAGCTATAGACCCGCCCACCACAGAGGGTCCAGTTGTTCCACTGGGTCCTAGGAGATCAATACCTAGTTTACCAGAATTTCCTGTGGTGCTGCTTACCCCTTCCCGGACCATTACGGAGACTTTCGACTGCAGTTTACCCTTCCTGCTGCTTCCGCCAAGCTTCTTAGATCTTCCTGCGCGACCCGATTCCTTCTTGCCTGGTTTATCTTTTCCAGCCCTCCGTACTCTTTTGGCAGAGGATGATGACGCAGCAAGAGAAAGGGAAGCAGTATTCCCAGAGGATGCAGAAAGAGGTGAGGACAGTGAGGGCAAAAAGCTTTTGCTTTTGCTTGCCTTGGGTCTGTGAGAGGAGGAGGAAGTGGACGACTCGGACTGTCCCAGTTTTTTGCTCCTAGATCTGGATTTCTTCTTCTGATGGTGCCGGCTTTTGGGAGCTGTGGGTTTGATTTTGGGGCTTGGCAAAGGAGGCTCAGGGGGAGGAGGGAGCAGTGGGGAGTCCTCGAGTGAGGGGTAATCAGAGTCTAGTGCCTCTCCATCCAAAGACAGCATGTCCGGCTCAGGGCGGTCCGAGAGCCTGTCTGATTCATAGCCATGGTATCGAAGAGGGCTTAGAGAGGTAGGCGGAGATCTGCTCCTGTGCTCCTCTTCCTCATCAGAGCGCCTCCTTCGTTTCCTCTTGCGCTTGCGGGGTTTGTCTGACTCTTGCGTAGGACTCCGGGCCTGATCCTGGCCATGAGAAGGAGAGTTAGGGATCAAGGTAGTGGTAGGTGTAGTTGTAACAGTGATGGTACGTTTAATTGCAAAGAGGTCTGAGCCATTCAAGTCCTGAATAGACGGAGGTACAACAGGTCTACCATCTCTTCTTCTGTCCCGCTCCCTTTCCCGCCCTTTTTCTTTCTCTCTGTCTCTGTCGCTACTTTCTCGTCTCCTTTTTCCATCTCCCCTTTCATGGCTACTTGACCTCTTGTTTCCTTCATCCCGATCTCGCTTCCTTCCTTCTCTCATTTTAGAGTTATCTCTCTCTCTTTCCCGGTTATCTCTCCTTCTGTCTCGGGATCGATTCCTTTCCCGGTCCTTCTCTTTGTCTCTCTCTCGATCCCGGTCCCGGTCCCTCCCTCTGTGGTGGTTGTCCGAGGGGCTAGACCAGGACCTGCGGCTGTGCGTGTGTCGGGAGGTATTATGGGAGTGTGACGCAGGCTCAGGAGATCTGTGATGTGTGCTTTTCCTTGTTTGGCTATAACTTCTGCTGCTCCTCCTCCTGTCCTTCTCTTTCCCTTCTCTTCTGCTCCTCCTTTCATGATCCCTCTCCTTCTTTTCCCCACTTGCTCTTTCTGATTCCCCCTTCTCCTCTTTCCTCTTCTTCTGCTTCTCCTTTCCCTGGCCTTTCAATTTGCGCCGGTCCCTCTCCTTGGAGCTTTTGGAAGATCTGCGACTCCTTACCTTCTCTGTGGTCTGTGGTTGGGATGCCGGTGGCGAGGGGGATGGTATGGGTAGAATGGATGCAGGAGGCGGTGATACTGATGCTGAAGAAGGGCAAGATCTGAATCTTTGCTTTCGTCTGTTGGTTAGTTTCCTTCTCAGGTCTCCCATGCCAATAGGGGGTGCCGGTTGGTGGTCCCATTCACCCTCAGCACAAACCGATACAAAACCTTCACCATCCAAAACTCGCAAGATCCTTTCAGGTTTGAGACCTCCCCCCTGCATGAAAGAAGGACTGTCCGAGGATGGAAGCAGCACCTCCCTTCTTATCTCAATCTCCCTTTCCCTTCTGTTCTCAGTGACACCCACAATCTCTCCTTCTTCAATTTCTGAGTGCTCAGAGTCATCCTCTTCTCTTCTGTCTTTTCCTCGTTGTCTCATGCGTTTGATTCTGTTCACCTGTGTGAGTGTGTGCTCAGACACCAAAAGTCTCTCTACCGTCTCTGTAGAGTCTGGAGGTGGACCCACTGTCTCGGTGGATGTCTCCAGCTCCACTTCTTTAGCTTCTTTTACGTCATCTGCTCTTTGTATGCTGCTGATCAAACTTTCCTCTTCTTCATCTTGCTCCCTATCCATGTCATTCTCAGATGCTGGTGATCCAGTGGGTTCAAAGGGGTCATACTTATCTCCTTCATCTCCGGTTGCTTTCCCTGGTACATGCTCGCCCTCTGTTGGCTGATAAGGGTCGTATATCTCAGTGTCTATGTCCTCCCTCTGGTCATAAATACGGGGTGATGAGGACAGACGATGTAAAGAAGCTAAAGGAGGTGCAGAGAGCAACGACGGAGCCAGAGATGACGAGGTTGATGACACTCCATCTGCTCTAGCTTTTGTGACCCGACTGTTCCCAGCATGGCTGCCGTCATCATCCTCACGATATCCTGTGCCCATTTTTCTGGGAGACGTTGAGCAGGGAGAGGAGGGGGAAGAGGAAGCCGATGAATGTGTGGACGGAGTTGGGGAGGGAGAAGAATGGAGAGGGCTTTTAGCAGTCTCAGCCGCCCTCTGAGAGGTGCAGAGAGGAGACGGCCTGGGCATCTGTGCCACAGTTTGACAGGCCGTTGTATAAAACACTTCTCAACCCTGAGGGATGAAGGGAGGAACTCTCCGTCAGATGTGTTGCCTAAATTAAGAACACATGAACTTATTGATCACTTCAGCAGTATACATCAAATAAGGTGATACACAAGTAAGGTGATGTGTGACTTTACCTGTCCTTCTTCCAACAGCAAACCCTTGATTACACCCACTACTGATGTAGACTTTACATCAAAATGAGTGGAAAGAACAAAAACAGAAATTAACCACAGAATTCAATTTAATTTAAATCAAATCAGTCACACAATAGGAAAGAAAATAATCCAGCAGAAGAAAGAGAGAAGCTGGTGAGAGAACGGCCATTTATTATTATAACAGTGAAACACTTACAAATCGTTACAAACTGCAGCGGTGTAAGAGGAATAAAACACTAAAGATGCAATGGTAAATAATGTGTTGAAACACCCCCTCCCCCCACTGTTTACACCATAAACATGTATATACTCCAACACAATCTGAGCACTTACCGATCGGAGAGCACACAGATACACAGGTCAACTCTCATCTTGATTGATCCAGGAACAGATGGTGTAATTGAAGTCACACGGTCTGTGACAGATTGATGTTTTGTCCTTTTACATTACTGACCAATCAGGCTCATCAAATGGTTTGTCTGTTTCCGTGGTAACACCTCAGACCAATTGTCCTTTTATCAGCCGTAAACTCCTCCTCTTCTTCTTCCACGCCATCTGAGCAGCGTTTGAGACTGAAATTAAAGTGATTATTATTATTTAGTAAATTTACATTTAGTTTATTTACATTTAGTAAAAAAAAAAATCAGATGCACCGACAGTGAATAAAGTCAGGAGGTGAAAACAGGACTTACTACTAGTTTTAAAATTCAAATTCTGAGACAAACACATATGAAGATGCCACACTGAATGACACACTGAACTGAAAATTAAACATTTATTCATTATAATAATTCCATACAAATAGTATTAATACAGAAAGTAATTAGTTAAAACCTCTTATTTACTATTATCACCATTATTATTACTATTGTTATTATTATTATTATTATTATTATTATTAGTGGTAGTAGTAGTATTATCACTATTATAAAGTCTGAACCCCATGAACATCGCTAAAAGAAAGTGTAGATGCTCTTCAGTACACACTTCACAACACATTCTGTTACATCATCACATCATTGACCCAGTCCCAATACCGTAATACTGCCGCCACCAGATGATGTAATATACATGTACTAAAGTTATGATTTGTCCTCCTAATCTCTCTCTCTCCGTGACTTTTCTCTCCTTCATTTATAATGAAATAAAAAGGAAACAGAACACACTTCACCATGAAACTGACCAGTTACTTTTGACTCTGTTAAATAGCTGTAATTCCTACACAGATTGTGTGATATTAAGTTAAAACTTTTTAAATTAAAACTGAAGGTTTACATTTCAATCACATCTGAACTGCTTCATTCCACCAATCAAGTCGATCCGCATTGGTGATGCACAGAGACAGAATTATTAACATTACATCCAAATACTTATGGACCTGATTGTACATCGATATTTCCACCAGCTCATGGTCACTTTAATAGGAACACCTGTAAACCGGCTATCATTTTTTTTGCAGTCCTCTCACCATAGCTGTAAGAAGTGACTGACTGTGTTACTGTATCCGTCCTGCAGCTCGTACCGTTCTGTCCGTTCTCTTCTTATATCTCAACACCACGTTTCTATCCACAGAACAGATCACCAATCAATGCTTTTCACTCCGTTCTGAATACTCTACAGGCGGTTCTGTGTGTGTGTGTGTGTGTGTGTGTGTGTGTGATCAATAGTTTGTAAAAAAATAAATAAATAAAACAAAATAAAAAACTCAGGCCAGCCCATCTGATACCAACCACTACCTTACCATCACAGATCATCCTGAGCTTTGATGTGAAGATGAACTACATCTCGGTCTGTGTGATTTTATACACTGTTCAGAGATTCAAAGATTCAAGATTCAAAGCTTTATTGTCATATGTACAGTAAGGAAATTAGTTTCCCTGTACAATGAAATTCTTACTTTGCTCCCCACATTGGATGTCAAAGAATAAAAAGTATAAATAGACAAATAACAAAGATCAAATTAAGCATGCAGAAAATATATAAAATAAAATATAAAATGTAAATTATTCAAAACTATACAAGCTATATACATTGTGCAGTAGTGTGTGCTACTGCTGCCATGTGATAACTGCTAAACATCCAGGTGTTCCTAATAAAGTGGACAGTAAGTGTACTGGTGTTGTCTTGAGTGTGAAGAGACTGTGGAAGTCTTCAGTCTCACTGCAGTAAAGAACAGACAGGATTCTCTCTTTCTCTCATCCATCTCTCCATCATCTCTTTGATCTCTCATCATCTCTTTGATCTCTCCATCATCTCACTCATCTCTCCATCATCTCAATTCATCATCTCATTCATCTCACTCATCTCTCCATCATCTCACTCATCTCTCCATCATCTCACTCATCTCTCCATCATCTCACTCATCTCTCCATCATCTCACTCATCTCT
>JAOVVF010000026.1:0-16236 GCA_028565595.1 Duopalatinus emarginatus
AAGGAAAGTCAGTAATTATTAATACACTGTAGCATCATGATATCAGTAATGTACCTGGAGAACTGCTGACATTAAATAAAACAAGAAATTAAAGTTACTACAGTTAATATTTAAGTTAATACAATATTTATGAAATATCATGTTTTAATTGTCTATCATGTGTTTTTTTTTTAGATGATATAACTGTGCCTGACACTGTAGATGAAGCTGATGCTATTGCTGAAATTCAGGCTGACACTGTACAGTGTGAGGACAGAGCGAGGGGGCAGCAGAGGATACGGCAGAGTCGGCGTGGACACCAGACACCCGGGCTGAAACAAAGTGGAAGCAAACACAGTAAACGCGTGCCATGGTGCATAAAAGCCAGAGAATAGACTAAGCGTGATAGAGTAATAAAAGTCTGAGAACACAGCAGATTACCTGACGTGGTCTAGACAATAATCCAGACGGTAAATGGAGTTCACACGCTGCTTAAGAAGAGCTGCTGATCAGCAAGTGAGTGGAATCCGGTGCACGTGGACTCCGGTTGGATAAACGAACCGGCTTCCAAGGGAGATGATGGTGGACCGACGGTACTGCAATGTCCCTCTCCAACTCAGGGAACAATGGAGGTTAGTACCCCCAGGGCGGCTTCAAATGGGGAGAGGCCCGTGGCGGAACAGTTAAGGGAGTTGTGGGCGTACTCGACCCAGGCCGGAGGCTGGTGTGAGGACTTGAAACAGATACAAACCGAGCACGCAGAGATGAATTCTCAGGTATCTGTCGCCATTGAGGGCCACCAAAAGTGTCGCTGGAGGAGCGAGGTGACAGGAAAGTCTGGAACTGTGGATCCAGTCCAGGACCTGGGGGCGGGCCGCCAACAAACTTGCGATTGGGAGGTCCGGTACCCGGGTCGGGTTCCTGCTGTAGAGCCCGCTGGATGGCATTGCGCACGCCCCAGGTCAGTTGGCCGATGATGCGTCCCTGAGGAAGAATGTTATCCGGTGGGGTTGAGGGTTCCCCGGGGAGAACTGGCAGGAGAGAGCATCTGGCTTGGTGTGAACCAGAAGGGGGCACCAAAGCCATTTGTTAAAAAAAAGCAGGCTGGCAGGTGCAGGAAGAACTGATTGAAAAAACAAAAACAAAAAATAATATTTAATAATCCCTTTTATTCACTTTACCTTACTATGTTTTTAATGTTGTGCCTAAAAACATTTTAGTGATGCTAACTATGGTAAAATTAAAGGAGCAGAAATATTTGGAAAGTTTTGGCCACTCCCCTCATCTGATAACAATCTTACATATTACTCACATGTCTGGACTTTTAGGGTACAGTGGGTAGACAGAACCCATTTCTCATAAAAAAAATCCAAGCTCTGAATCACCTAAACCATTTGGCACACATTAGTGAATAAATAACACACACTAGGAGCAGGAAGAGTGCCCTGGAAGAGGTTGGGCACTTCAGGTTGGGTGACCTTGCTCCAAGGCACTTCAGTCGTGTCTTGTTGGTACAAGGGATTGAACTGGCAACCTTTCGCTCACAGCGGCCCCTGTGGAGGAGATCCAGTGGGAGTCAGATGATGCTTAATGCACTCACAGTTTGGGACTTCCAGGGAGTGTTCCAAGCATGGCAGGATTGCTGGGAGCAGCGTGTCACAGTGAAAAGGTGACTACTTTAAAGAAAATGATGGCCAAATTGAAACCAGTCACCGTTTTTGCTTGTTATAGGCGTGGTCTATAATTGTTGTTACTTATTTATCTGAATTTGACAAACCTGTTAATTATAGAAAAAGTTTATTCAGTCTTGTTTAAGAGTTAGAATTTAACAAAAGCTTAATAGATTGTCGTTATGGTTTTTCTAATGACTAATGATGTATCTGACCCTACTTAAAGGTTTGAGGCTGATTGTTGGCTTCGCATTTGTTTTTTTCAGACACTAACCATGTCAATATTCAGCAGAGAGAACTGACACCATCCTTGTCCACTGGAGCACGTACATCCTCAGTCAGGAGTCTCATTTCAGCAGGTGTTATTGACCAGAGAGCCAAAGACAAAGAAGAGTAATCATGAAGGGCAGTAGTGTTTATGAAGACCAGCAATACTTGCAGACGGCTGGGGTGAAGCTTGACATTTAGTAATCTAATCCTAACACTTATAACTGTTATTATTAATATTAAACTGTTAATATTACCCATTTGTCATGATGTATATGCAAAGAACACTTCAGTGGTTTAGAACATTGATTTCTTAAAAAAAATCATTCTCCTTCTTCTGTGTGTGTGAAGGAGAGAGAGCTTTCACCCCTAATGCTCATCGTTGATCTCGGGCACCCATGACCCTGGTGCTGGTTGACCGGTTGTTCTTCCTTGGACCTCATTTTGATACCTATCGAATGACTGAACAGTGTATGTCAGAACAGCAATTAGAGGTCATCACTTCTCTAATTGTGCTTAATTACCCCTATTGTTATTAGAGAACTGTGGAATAGCTAGAATTGTGGAATAGGGTGTAACATGGGCAAAGGAAGCACACACTGAATTTGGGAGAGGATGCAAGTCACAATATGGATCCACATCCACTCATGTTAGCACTGAGAGATGAACATTTGTTGCACATGGTAGGTACAATGAATGGTGTGCCGCTACTGCACATATTGAACTCCTACTGAACTCCAGCAGTGGCCAATAAGCAGCCACTTTCTATTTGCTGTTCTTCTCCTTCGAGTTCGCTAATCAACACCAAATGAAGCCCCATATGTTTTATCCATTACATAAGTGGAGTTTTGGCCCTGCCGGAGGTCTGCAGTCTCAGAGTCATTATTATTACTGTTAATATAAGTAGTAGTAGTAGTAGTACCCACAGAAGTAGTAAAAAACAAATTCTGCCCTGGTTAGTTTGTGGTTCTTTTGGTTTATACTATTAAAATAGCATGTGGTTCCTCACCCTGCTTCATCATATAAATGTGGGAAATACAGTTAGATAATAAATGCAACCTGCCCTCATACCCATTTTAAACTCTCCATCAGTAGCTGGACGAGTCTAAAAACAAAAGAGCATTTTCAGCATTTCTTATTACAGGGATAGTAACATTTTGAAAATATGATTATTATTTATACCTTAAAATATTAAAGACTTATTCAGAACAGACAAGGAAAAAAACCCGCAACCTCTTTAAAGGCATAAAACAGATACATAGCAAACAAATCAAGGATGAAGAATAAAAATCTACAAACTATAACTACAAACCATAACTATATCCTGCCATGGATCTAACCAATAGGATTAAATGTTAGTTACATTCTAAATTACATATACATACATAGTGTATGTAGTATATATATATATATATATATGTGTGTGTGTGTGTGTGTGTGTGTGTGTGTACATATGTATGTATATGTAATTACACAGTATAATTTTTTTTGGTTCCATTTTATTTTTAATCACTGCAATATTTCTTCATCACCACAATTCTGTTCATCATGCCTATAACCATGAATTTGATTTATGAATATTCACAGGCAGGCCTATATTCATTATAATCATGAATTAACACGATTCACAGGCCGATATTCACAGGCATCAGTTATATTTCTGAATGAATTAAGATGAAAATGTAACCATTAAGATCAGTTTTTCCAACTTATTTTAAAACACTAGAAATATATATTTTTTTAACTGTCATGAAATGACATTATTTATGACCTCCATGCAAAGAGTGGGAAAAAACATGGTCAGACTTAAATAACTGCATACCTACACTTTATTTGTAGATGTTAAAAAATGTACAAAAAAAAATGACACTCTTGACACCTAATTGTTAATTAAAGCAATGTCCTGTGCATGCCTCAATCTGTTTATTTTAAATAGAGAGTAAAAGATTACAAATGACTCAAAGTGTCCGGAGAATACAGCAACATTTCATATAGAATAAATAATTAAAAACTGCTTGAGAAATGACATGACAATTTCTGAGTCTCATCATAACAAAATGAAAGGCACAAATAAACCGATATGTAGAAAAGAGCACTGGACAACTCCATTTTTCTGTACAGCTTGTCCTCCTGTGTGCGTGTGTGTGTGTGTGTGTGTGTGTGTGTGTGTGTGTGTGTGTCAAGGCTCACACTGTGGTTTCGGTGGTCTGTAGGAAGGACTGAGCTCTGGAGTTACGAAGGAAGAGTGCCACGTTGTCTGTTCCGTTTCTAGAGATGGATGAACTGTGAAGTCGGTAGTCTCGGCTGATGTAACGCTTCAGACACACACTCCTCCACTTCCTCTTCAGCTCACCCTGGACCTGGCAGACACACACAGACAAACAAATGTTCTGCACCTGGACATTGAACATGAAATAATTGCATGAAAAACAGTGTTGGCAGACAAGCTGAACTATTTCAGGACATTAGAGAGACACGAATCCAACAACAATTTACTATCTGAGACGGTTATAGCCTGTAATATTGACTGTGTGACAGATTCGATTTAGTACATGCTGTGAGAGAGACAGAGAGAGAGAGAGAGAGAGAGAGAGAGAGAGAGAGAGAGAGAGAGAGACTCACCTCACTGTTGAGAAAACAATATAAAATGGCAACGACGAGTCCCTGGAGAAAAACACCACAATCAGGATTTTAGGACGATAAATAATCATAATTTTTTTTTCTTAATTATTCCAAATGATTTATACCTGAAAAGATCCGAGACCAAGGTCAAAGAATATTTTATAGTTTTTAAATATGTCATTTTGACTCTCCTCCCTCATGTACACAAACACCACATAATTAATCCCGAAGAGTGGAATCAACAAGAGCGTTGACTTGGCCAGCCTCCTACAAAGAAAGACAAAATGCAGCATTTTACAGCAATCTGCAGCCAGTTTTGTCTTTTCAAACTGAATAGATGTTATTAAATTGGCAAGAGAATAAATCAAAGTGGCAATTTCTGTAACTTCTGTTATCTGCTATACAATGGAAAAATATGTCTGATCAAGCAAGGTTTAAAGTATGTTACAGCAGCTGGGGAGTCTCTACATTAGGGCCCGGGCCCCACCAGAGCTCACTGTGGACCATTTTCAATTTAACTTTTATTAAATTGTCAACTTGTTTCATTTTATTGCCCTGCTATTATTAGCAGCTAGCAGAACCGTGTAGCAACGCCAATACACAATGTTTACAAAATGTTGGCGGATGTAAATCTCTTATTGTTCATTGGCTGATCTCAGTAATGGGGCTACTAGATCGGTTTATTATCAAAGATGTGTTGTATGTGTACACAGTTGTTTTGAACTGCTCATTGATTAGACGAACACTGATGGGATGGCCCCGTAGTCACTAAATCAAGGCCTTTATATAACAGGAAGATGTTTGGAATGTATCTGAAAGTGATATCGCGATATGTAAAAAAATGTTAGAAAACAATATTATAAAAAATTACATATTTATTATTTGTTATACTAAATTATTGATTACATTGTGTACTGCTCCACAGTGAGCTCTGTCAGGGGCCTGGCCTCTTAATGTAGCGATGCCATGGATCATTGTGCCAAGGTTCATTATGGACGGATACACAGGCAGACAACCCAAAAAAGATTTTTAAAAAAGCATGACAATGGATTTACACTAGTATTTATAGTCATAGTCGTGTGTAAAGTAATCAATTTAGGTAAACCCTCAATCAGACCTGTACTGACTGTACTGGTCGTTTCCCCCTACATCTGGGCAACGCAGCTTCTGAACCAGAATCTGAATGATGTTGATGAACAGAATGAAGTTTATCTGAGGAGAGACAGGAAGACAGAGACAAAAAAGGGATTGACAGTCAAGGGCAGCTGGTCAGGCAATCAAAGCTAGGATACTGCCAGTACCTGAAACAAAACTTACTAAAGAGGTATAACCTGAAAGTAATATTAGTTTCTTAGACGATATAATAAAAACAATAAGTGTGCAACAGCAGTGCCAAATTTATTTAATGCTCATTAAAGTACATTTACAGCATTTGGCAGAGACCTACATTTATCCATTTTATGCAGCTGAGGGTTAAGGGCCTAGCTCAAGGGCTTAACCACTGAGCTACCACTGCCATAAGTGCTGTCAAAAGATGTGTCGACAGTGAGTAATCTGCTGAACAGACACCCAGAGGGAGTTCATTCCATCGCTTTGCCAAGACAGAAGAAAGTCTGGATACTTGTCTCCCAGGTGTCTTGGATGATGGTGGCTCGAGTCGAGCAGTACTTGAAGCACAACCTGCTCTGGTTATGCTTTTTGGCTTTAATCATTGCTATAATATTCGGGGGGAGCGGGATCGTTTTTGTCTTTGTAGGGCTGTATCAGGGTTTTATATCTGATGGGGATTGCAACAGGAAGCCAATGAAGAGTTGGGCAGAGCCACATCCCCCCCATCTTTTAAAAATAGAGATTATTTACAGTTAACAAATGTTTTGAGTTTTGATTGATTTTGGATTCAGAACTGAGTGCCAAATAAGCAGTCATCATAAAAATATATAAAGCAACACTGGAGATAAACACAGCCAGTCAATGTGATGAAATTCCCCAAAGGATTCATTTGCACTGGGGCCAATGTTTCTGAGTTCATTTTGGTTATGCATCATCAGCAGGACATCATATTATGGACTCAGTCTCAAGTGTAATGAATGATCTGGACTATTTTTCAGAGTTATCAGAAACTGAAAGTTAATAGAATGGGACACTTGAACACAGCAGAGCATTACAGGATTTTAAAAGACAGATAAATCACGAATGCAGCTCCGTATCATATTCTGCTTAACATATTTCTGTTAGCAGTGACCATATCAGGCTTTCTGCCTTTAGAACAGTTGATTTTGGTATCATTTCTCTTATCATGAAAGATGAAAGAGTTTGCACACAGAGGAATGTGACCGCCGCATTTAACCCATCCGTGCAGTGAAACACACACACACACCAGCGAACACTAGGGGGCAGTGAACACACCAGGCAGCCCCAAACCACGGCGCCTGAGGAGAAGCTGGGGGAGTTAGGTGCCTTGCTCAAGGGCACCTCGGTCGTGTCTTGAGCTTCCGGTCACGAGACTGGTTCCCTAACCACTAGGCCACGGCTGCCCATGAAAGATGCAGTCTGGAATTATTTACTTCTAGAGTACAGTGAAGTGCTAGAAAAATTGGTACACCAGTCTAATATTTAGTAGGAGTCTAGCACTGCAGAAATATGATAGGGCACGGATGCCACTCCAGCTTGTGAAAATATTCTGTATGCAATAGACATTGTGCTTTGTGAAAAAAGATCGACAAGTCTAAGATCTGGTGACTTAAGTGTGAACGGCAAAACCCCAAACTGTAGGTGTTCCTCTAACTGTAAATTGGTGTCTCTAGACGTGCATGGTGGTGCATTGTCTTGTTAGAAGAGGCCAAACCCATCAGAATGACTGCAGGACATGAACTGGTGTAACTCGTCAGAAAGGAGACACACATAGTGTCCACCTGTCAGAGTTTTTTTGTAGATGTACCAGGGGTCAATGCTAGGGTTGATATGCTAGCTAAAAAAAACTCTACCATTATAATGTATTCATAGAAGTTTATTACTTTATTTAGCCAATGATGTGCATAGGTGGGGTTGCTATACATTTTGCATTTGGCACATCTGTACCAGTTTTTCCTGCACTTCAGTGTATAAACACAAGAAACCAAAAATAATTTAAAGCTGTTGGGGGACAAACAAGGAGGGCCTGCTTTAAAACAGGGGTTTCCTACAATGAAAGTGTGACCCAGACATGTGGTGTGCTTCTTACAGGCATAACATTTAAAACATTTTATTTGGGCATTGTGGCAACACCTTCAGATAAGATAAAGATCTTACTATAACAGAGGCCATGACTGGCCAGTCAATCACCCGCCAAGGAATCGTGGCATCATTCCTTTCCCAGCACCTGTTTACACAGAGAGGAACAGATTTCACCACCGAACATTCATTCATTAATCACTGCTACTTGCTCCAACACTCCAACACATTTCAATAAAAATTACTACAGCACAGTGTTTATTCCATTGTCAAAACATATTAATGTGTGTCCACGTGCTTAATAGGGAATTCTGGGTATTTGGGCTCATGCTGGGTTTATGCTCACCCTGTGTCCTCCAGATAAATCCTACAAATGATCCAGACTGTCACAAACACTGTCGGTAATCCTGGCAAAGAACAGAAATAAGAAAAAGCATTATTATCACATGGCTCTTGTGAAATGTGTTAAATTTAAATAGGTTGGTTAAGGTTAGTTAGGAAATGACAGGATGCTGTACTATGTACAATATGTGTGTGTGTGTGTGTGTGTGTGTGTGTGTGTGTGTATGTGTGTGTGTGTGTCAGGGGGTGTTTTTAAATCTTCTTTGGAGGGTGTTCTTCTTCATTACAGAGGTTGGGTAAACCTTTAACTTAGATGCATTAAGCTTTAAGAACTGGTGCAAATGACTGGTGATGGCTGGTGGTGGCTCCATAACAGTATGAGTACATCTGCCAACATCTCTGACCGGTGAACACAATGTGTGTCTCCATTCTAACGAGTTACACCCGTTCATTGTCTGAATTTATTCTGATGGGTTTGGCTTCTTATACCAGGACAATGCACCACCACACACACAGGTCTAGAGACGCCAAATTATAATCAGAGGAACACTCATCTGAGTTTGGGGTTTTGTCGTTCAGACCAAAGTCACCCGATCTCAACAATATCGAACACATCTAGGATGGCATGCAACACACTGTGGGACACAGAAATACAACTACACCTTGTAATACAACAGAATAATGAAGCGTTCTGCAGGAAGTCTGGTGTTAATCGAATGGAGAATATTTCAATGGTCCATATAATTAATGCCCCGTGGGGGACCTACCAAGTAGTCGATTGGTTTACCAGTTTTTCTGGCACTTCAGCGTATATCAAAAGAAGATTCTCACAAAAATAGCAAGGCAAAACTGTGTGCGCCTGTCTGTATTATGAAAGTATTATGAGTGTTTCATTTCTCTTTTGGGAGGCTTTAATCTACTGATAAATAATGACACCTTTAATCCATGAGACAATTTTATACCTTTTATACCTTTAGTCTTCTGGGTCAGGAGATAAAAGACTGAATGTGAGTGAGTGTGTGTGTGTGTGTGTGTGTGTGTGTGTGTGTGCATGTGCATGTGTTTGAGAGCAACATTCACTATTCTGCCTCCATCATAAAAAATAAAACGTGGTAAAGAAAGCCATTTAAAGTGAGATAAGGTGGTGAGATGACGTAAACAGACGTACCCCATCCGATAAAAAGATAGACGAGAAAGTGGTGACTCTTGGAGAAGATCACCGTCAGCAGCATGTGAAGGTACAGACCCTCCACCAGCAGCCAGAAGAAGTTAGCCATAATGAAATAGTGAAAACTGACCAGACTGGCTCGACACCCGATCTGAGGAACAGAGGCAGAAAACATCATCGCTGTCTCTATATTCAAGTAGCAAATCACAAAAACATATACATATCGATCAGATTATAAATATAAGCACAAGTGAGACTAATTAAAGGAAAAGAAAAACTACATTTTATTGCCCCAAACCACCAGAGCAGCTTTTATTCTCCTTATGATAGACGCCACACGTTAGAAGTCATGAAGAACCTTTTAGAAGGAAGATCTTCACTCTGTGTGAAAATCAGCCATGGTTTTACTATGGTAGTCACTATAGTTATAGTATAGGGTAAATCAAAAGTCAAGACATGTCTGAGTACCCCAGCAATTAATGGGTGAGAGGGCCTATCTTTCAGGCCAAAGCTGCTCAATTCTGGTCCCGGTGATCTACCACCCAAAAGAGTTCAGATCCAGCACACCTGACTCTAATGTTCAGTTGCTCCTGAAGGTCTTCATTACCTGGATTAGGTGTGTTAGATTCATTTTGGAGATAAACTCTGCAGGGTGGTAGATCTCCAGGAACAGGATTGAGCACCCCTGGTTTAGGCTACTGTATATCCAGAACATGGCCACCATCTTGAAAGCTGCCATATTGGATCAATGGCAAGTTTTTCCAATGGGAAGGTAGTCATGTGTCCTGCGAATTTTGACTCACCCTTTATCGATAACTATGATTCTAACATCAACTACTAAGGTGCCTTATAGTAGCTACGTGTATATTATAAATCTGCCATGGTTTTACTATTGTACCATATATGTATATGTAAAGTATACCATAGTAACCATGTCGTGTAGGATAACTATGGACAACATGTCATGGTAAACCATGGTTTATTTTCAAAAGAGTTACCAAGCACTGAAGAAAGCCTTTCCAGAAGTGTGGGGCTTAGTATAACAGTCAATGGGAAAACATCTGAACTATGTGGTTCATATGGGTGTCCATAATTATTTAGACATACTGTATAGTGTACACCAGCTCACCAGTGAGGGCTGCTTGTCACACTGCGTGTTCTCACTGTGAGAAAATAAAATGGCGTCCTTAATCAACACAGCTACAGACCTCAGGATGAAGGAGAGGAAGAGATTCAGGTGGATGTAGTTCCTGGTACAGTGGAGCTTCCTGCAGACGTGGAGTTACAGATTAAACAAATGCCAAGCCGGTTTCCTTGTGAACGAAATGTTAGGCGATTCGTCATTCTCCTACCGCCCAGTTTTTATAAGAATACTTCAGCCTTTAATATATAAACACTAACACATTTAGACAAGGCAGAAAGCCAAGGATGGTGTTTATACTCCCAGTGTCAGAACTCCTGAATTATGGTCTGTCCAAAAATACAAGCCAAATACGACTCGTTTAACTACATCTATCAAAGCTCTCCCTTTGTGTGTGTGTGTGTGTGTGTGTATACCTGAAAAGACAAAGGATGGCACTGCCAGTGAGGAGAGCGATGAGAGACAGACTGTGTCCCAGGGTGTACAACGTCTTCACCACTGTGTAAAACACCTGCTGCTTAAAACATGTTAAAGAAGTCAGACGACATGTTTAGCTGCCACGAAAACGTTCATTAACCATTTTTGGGATCAGCTAAACGTTTCTCTTAGTAATCACAACCAGAATGGTTAAAAAGACTGTGAGTGTGAGTGACCCGTCTGAGTGACCCTTTAACAAGTCCGAGTCCATCAGCGCAGAAAATCTGAGCCGGACCGGGACTGAGGCTTTAGTGAGAGAGCAGAGTAATGAGGCGCCTCTCTAAACAACATTCTTTATGCTTTACACAAAACCTGGCACATTCACTCTGTAACGTATTCACACTCACACAGTCACGGATTTCCACGTTTATGCAGTCACGTGCACACGTCTGTCACACGGTCACATATTCAGTCAGACTTGGTAATAAGTGAACATCACTGCTGAGCATCGGTATTTAAATTTTTAGACCCTCAGTTTTTTTTAACTATTCCGATTTTTTTATTCTGATGCTATTAGATGCTTATTATAACAACATATCCATTAATAGGAATGAAGTCAAGACATCGGTTCTTATTTGCTCGAAATGTAAATAGCGCCTGCAACCCCAAGCTAAAACCCAAATCCCCAGTGAATACACAAAGACAACATTAATTCACAAAGAAGAAAAATATTTGGATAAGCTTCACTGTGCTGACCCGAAGGTTAACCGAGTTATGGTGAGACAGGAACCAGTCTCTTTGCTCAAGTCAGGACAGGTTTAAAAAGGAAGCCAGGCACTTACATCCTGGCAATGAAAAACCAAGGACCCTGTTTGGAATGCGTTTCTGGGGGATGCCCACGGAAAGTATCTGTGCAGTGTCATCATGGAAGGTGACAGGAAAGCAGTGCTTGGTCCTGCGAAAGGTCGGCAGCGTGGTTTAGATCAAAATAACGTGACGCCACAGAGCTTAAGACATGAAAGGTAATTCGGGTTTCCATCCACCGAGATTTAATCTCCTCTCAGGAAAGGTTTAGGTTGAGTTAACGACGTGTGAAAGACAATGGAAATGAATACGTGGATGCATCACTGAGGTGATTTTCACACACTCAATTTAACCTTCTTCAAATTGAACTTCAGAGGCTCAGGGTCTGCATTAATTCATTGCCAAACCAGGTATGATTCCTTTAAAAGAAAGCATCTTGGATGTATGACATGAGGCAGCGTAAAAACCAAACCAGCGCCTGTTCCTTCATAAACCTGAGTCGCCATCTTCACAAATTTATAAGATAGGCTCCTATCAGGCATCGAAAGCGTTTAAACCTCTGCCTTTTAGTACCCTCTGTCCTTCAAACCAGCGACCTTACCATCACGAAGCTGGTTCCATAACCACAAACCCCTGGCTGCCCCTGGCTTAACCATCACTCAGTATTGGCTCAACCAGACTTTCACAGGTCATTCATCCTCCCAACCAATGCCTCCCTTGAAGATTTGGGTGATGTTCTATGTCAAGGCTCATGAGATGGTCTTAGACTCATAGGTAGTCTTTTAGTCACATCCAGGAGAACATCCAAACCAAACCAAAGCGTATGTCGGACTTTTCTTATCCATGCACACACAAAACCCAATGCAGAAACTTGATGTATATTGTAAAAATTAGTACTTTCTTGAAGAACCTCATAGGTCACTCAAAGAACCTAGGGGCTCCTCCAAGAACCTCAAATGTTCCTCAGTGCTCACAGAGGTGCCTGGAAGAACTTTTGGGATTCCTCAGCATAAAATGGATATAACTGAGAAGGTTCCTTGACCTGTGAAGGTTCCTCCACAGTTCCACACTGAGGAACTTTCAAAAGTTCCTAAAGGAGCTTCTCCTTTTAACAGTGTAGTTCATCCTGACTATGACCTTGGTGTACAACTGCACCGTGCTTGAGACCACCAAATTTGAGCCATCCAATCAGTCATTTGAAACCAGAAGTCGCAGCTGGTGCGGTTTGTCCAGTTACGCAGAATCCCAAACACTGACCGAGAGACTGAACAGATAACATGTTTTTTATGGGCTTTCTTTTCACAATGGTACATCTGACAGCAGGTTAAGGAACCAGCCTTGTGACTAGGCTTCCAATCCAACCCCCAGTCCCTCCCCCCCCAACCTCCAGGATGCCCCAAATGCTCCCTGGGCACCATGAATAGGGCTGCTCACAGCTCCGGGCGAGTGTGCCTACTGCCCTTAGTGTATGTTCACTGGTGTGTGTGTGTGTGTGTGTGTGTGTGTGTTTCAGTGCACGAGTGGATTTAATGCTGAGGTTAAATTCTCCTGGGTGTGCAGGCACAATGGTCAATAAGTGATTTACTTCCAATGTGGGCCACCCAAGAACAATATCAAAAAAAGTACTTAAACACACTCAGACACATTGATTCTTTGCTCAGTGCAGAACCATATACAGCATTCACCAGTCAGGTTTTTACTCTTTACGTTCACACACTTATCTCTTTCTTGTAAATGTCCCCTTTCGTGCCTGCTGTCCTCACCTTGTTGGGTTTGGATTCAGAAAAACAGACAGTGTTGATGCTGGGGTACAAGTCTGACCAGCCCTTAGATGTACAGTTTCTGCTGATGTACCCTGAAAGCAAACACAAGCGGAGACATTGATCACAGTCTTTTCTTGTGATGAGTAACAATTAACGAAAAAACGGACATCCTTTTCAGTTCGGTTTGGGTTTTGGACCAAAATAAGACAGTACATAGCAGATTCCATGCACAAACAGCCCCAAATCATCACTAATCCACATAAGATTTTTACTTTCAGGTTATAGATATTGGACCAAATCAAGATTGTATGATTTTTTTTTTTTTTTGGTTATGACCCATAGCTATTTTCCAGCATCGGTTGCCTGAATACGGAGTCTTCAATATACATAAAGCAAAGGGTGAGTGCACTGATTTCATTACAAACCCTGAAACTACACACCACCACCACCACCACCTCCACCACCACCTCCATGACTATGAAATAAACATTAAACATTGTTTCCATAATTCACAGCTAAATATTTAGTGCCTTTGTGGTTGGTTGGAGCAACACAGAGATAATGTAAACTGTCCTGACACATAGTGGCACATCACACACTCATGCAAACACATAACACGGACAGTCAGGGAGAAAGAAAGTGTACGTTATTAACCTCTGAGACCGAAAATCTGGAGTGGCTACCGGGTTCAGTATATCATCAGCTTCAACTCAAAAACTTTAGTTCAAAAGCTGCTTTAAAGTTTCAAGTCAAATCAAATGATGATTATTATTATCATGACTTTATTTCTGGTCCAGCTTTACATTTCTGCATGTTCATATGATCATATAGTGCACACTGTTTCAACTTAGCAACTTAGCTTGTCTGAATTATTGACTACAACTTACTTATTTGAGTTATAAGGAAATCTCAACATTAGTTTTAAGTTAAGCTTATGAAAGTGTTCAAAAAAATACTCCTGAGGCAACATCTCACTTTCACTGTTTTTCACATATGTTGTATATACTAAAGTGCCAGAAAAACTGGTCCAGTTAAGCCTATGCAAAATACCTAGGCTGGTGGTGGCTCTATAATGGTATGTCGTGCTGTCATTCTGATAGGTTTCATAGAGTTTATGCCCAGTGATGAACCTACCAAGTATTAAACCATGGTGTACCATCTTTTTCTGGCACTTGGGTGTACATACCTTATACACACTAAAGTGCCAGAACAACAGAGCATGGACTCCATGAGCTTGTTGAAATATTCTGTAGGTAATAAACACCATACTTCCTGCAGAACGGTCCACAATTCTGTTGTATTTTACGATGTAGGATTTCTGTTGTATGTCATCACAGATGTGTTCGAAAATGTTGAGATCTGCTGACTTGGGTGGGAATGACAAACCCCCAAACTCACATAAGTGTACCTTTAACCATTAACCAATTAACCAATCCGGTGTCTTTAGACATGTTTAAAGAGTTAGGCGCGTTCACATATCAGTTTGGAATGCCATCTAAACAAATCCCATACCATTGTGGAGCCACCACCAGCCTGTATCTGTTTTTTTACACTCTGTACCAGTTTTTATCTGATACTTCAGTATATTTCGCTGCCTGTGTGAGCCATGCTCAGCCGTTAGTGAGGTTTGACTCTGTGCCTTGCCCTAATTCTGATCCTAGCCTAGCATCTGATATCTTACATTTACATTTACATTTAAGGCATTTGGTAGACGCTCTTATCCAGAGCGACTCACAAGGTTATTGGTATTACAAGTGGGCCAACGTTGTATTATTATTGGTTATTGGTGTAGCACAGACTGGCTGCCCAGACCGGGAATCGAACCCAGGTCTCTCATATGGGAGCCAATGATAGTTAGTGCTGTACCACACCAACCATATCTTGTTAGCGCCTAGCCTGACCTGTTTGCCTAATAATCACCTGCGTTTGTGTTCACACCCTGTGAGTGTCAGTGAGTGTTGGTGCACTCAGCACCTAACACTCCATGTCTGTGCGTCAAGCAAGACAGCAAAACACTGCTGAAATTCTAACCATTTTACTTAAATATACTAAAGAGACATGACATACAAAATTTTTGCAAAATATTTCTGGTCGCTTTTTGTTTTTATAAACACAAACAAAATTAACTATATAAGGAAAATGTGGTTATAATTTATTAACATGTCTGGAATGATGAGAAATGGACTGGAGCTCTGCTAAGGGATTAACGTACTGTTTAACTCAGACATTTTTTGGGATTAAAACAATAAAACTACAGATAAACATCACTCATCCATCATCCTTCATCCCACAGCTCCTTAAGTGCAGTAAAAAAAAAAAAATACCGTCTTGGTCGAAGAGGTTTCTCAGAGCTTCTGGACAGGGAATGGTAACCACTTCACCAACCTCTGCATGGTGCCAACAGGAAAGGTTGTCCCACAAGACTGGGCAGCCTGTGGAAAGGAAACCTATATCAAACACACACACACACACACACACACACACACACACACACACACACACATACTCATAATCAGTGGCGAGTGGCTGTAATGTGTTTAGACAATCGAGTTTGTGAGAATTTCTCCATGTGGCCCATAAAGTGACCCTGAGAACATATGATCAGAGCAGCAGGGTCACTGCATCAGAAAAAAAATACGTCTGTGATTTCAAAATAAAATTCATATCAAGAGACCAGCAGGGCAACTTGTTTAAGCACAAGCAATGAAATAGAATAGAGGAAGCCTAGCAGCTCAGGAGAAGCAGACAACCCTGGGAGGGGTCATCTCCATCCTCTTTACTCATCAATAAGAACAATGGACACTCTACAGGGGTTAATGACGGCATGACATGGGTTGCTTGTTGGTAAAAGAT
>JAOVVF010000026.1:19893-48154 GCA_028565595.1 Duopalatinus emarginatus
AGTGAATGGAAACCTAAATGACGGACTGGCATTTTACTTTTGTTTTGGTCAGATTTATGCTTCCTGACCTGCATGTCAGTGTAAATAAGAAAAGAAATTAATGTGACAGTCAGTCCCTACATAAAAAACTGCTACAGATTCCCCAAGACACTCTGACACAACTGATCATCTAATTCCCTAATAAATCTGGATCATCCTAACCTGGGACGACTATTTAAGTGTAGTCACACTGAATCCTGACTGTCTTTACTTTATTACTGTTCACTGCTCAGTGTGGGGTTTTTCTTTTAAATAGTAAAAACTTCTTTAATTATCAATATTTCTAATCAGATTAATAATAATGCTAATGAGTCAAAATTACATACTATTTAAAACGATTTTTATCTGTTTTTTTTCCCCTTATAGTAGAGATGACAGGCATAACATATGTTCTTCCCCGTGAAATCTTTTCCATGCCTCTGAGGACTCTGAGCACTGAGCGAGGTTAGTCAAGCTGTTTCTTTTATATTTAAAAGTAAAGTAAAAATGTTAGCTCAAATAAAACTAAACATAAAATTGTGTTGTAAGATGATGTAACATGATGTAAGAGTGCAGGTAAGTTTCTCTTGCCATTATACTGGCTCCTAAAAATCTAATCAAAAATACAGTGTGTAGTATATATAAGTGTTGGGCCCCTGAGTAAGGCCCCCATGACTGACCCTGCGTTCTAACCCCAACTGTAATGTATATAGCTAATAAAGTCTCTCATTCTATTCCTGAATAACAGCATTTAAAAAAAAAACTCACGCAGTCTACCATCCAGAGCAGCAGAAGACAGGAGCAGTGTAACAGGAACATTTCTGTCCTCAATAGTCCCAGATTAAACTAATTCAGGTGTCCTTTAGAATGTCTGTCCTGAGATAAAGAAAATAAAACGCATAAAATCCAAAATGGACGAAATATTTGTGAGTACAGAAACGCAGTGCTCCTGAGCGGTGGAGTGTAGATAAAAGAGGAGAGGGGAGAGTGGAGAGGGGGGGTTAGGGTTAGTCCGGGATAATGAGCTGCACCTCCTACACTTCACTCACTCTCTCACTCTCTCTAAGCACACCAGCTAGAGGAACACACAGCCTGGACATCAGAAACACACAGGCTTAAGCACGCACACACACACACACACACACACACACACACACACAGTTCACCTTTTACAATATATGTGCTAACTTTAAAGGAAACAGTTTAATTTAAAGTGCACAAGCGATCTGACTCATTGACCACTGTGCTTGTACACACAGATGAATGCGACCTCCAGATTTAACCCACACACCAGTGAACATGACGGCACGGTGGAGAAGTGTTTAGCACTGTCGCCTCACAGCAAGACGATCCGGATTCGATGTGCAGTTCTGTCTGGAGTTTGCATCCGATCCTCCGGGTACTCCGGTTTCCTCCCACAGTCCAAAGACATGCATGTTAGATTGATCGATCACTCTAAATTGATGATGCTGGGATTGGCTCCAGTCCCTGTGTGCCCAACTGTTGGGTAAGAAGACCAGACACACACTGGGGGCAGTGAACACACTTGTCCAGTGCACAGAGTAATTGGGGGCTATGTGCCTTCCTCAGGGGCACTTCAGTTGCTGGAAATTCGAACCAGGGACATTCTGATCGCAAGGCTGATTCCTTAACCGCCTTCATCACTGTGCTGGTATTTTTTAAATGGCAAAACGTATGTGGTTTAAGCCAAGAAATCAGGACAAACAAGACATTTCACGGTGCCTTGTATTTTCCAAGAGATAATTAGCAATAGGTTATGCAAAAATATGATAAATTCAAGTCTATAGTATAGTCTGAAATTAAATCTAAAGTGGTTTGAACAAATAAAACAACCTAAAATAATTTTTCACTGTACATGTTATTATCCAAGAGAAATGCTTGGTTTCGTGTGAACATGAATAGTGCTCCCCTGTGGCCAATTTGAGTAACCCAAACCTACTGTTACATTTGCAGACTCTTGCTAACGCCCTTATCCAGAGGAACTAGTGTTTTTCTCATTTATACAGTGAGCAGTTGAGGGTTAAGGGCCTTGCTCAGGGCCCAGCAGTGGCAGCTTGGTGGTGGTGGTGGTGGTGAGATTTGAGGGATTCGAATTTACAACCTTCATGTTAGAAGTCCAACGTCTGAACCAGTATGTTTAATCACTAAGCCCTTGACTGGTTAGGTTTCATGAGGATAGCTCAGTGTTAGCCCTGTCTAATGCCTGACTGGTGATGGAAAGCATGGTTTATATATAAAAGCTTGAGTCAAAAGTTGCAGGACACATGACCACCAATATGGCGGCTTTCAAGATAGAGCAGTTGATGGAGCATGGAGCATATTAAAGATTCAAGATTGAACTCCTAAAAGATAGGCCCACCTCACCCATTACTTGCTGTGGTAGTTAGATATGTCATTTTCCTTTTTATTTCTGAAATAAGACGTATCCTGTCTTTTGACTTGCCCTGTATAATTAGGCCAATTAGGCCATTAAAAACCAACTTACAGATTATCACATAGATGCAGCCTACCCAATTTCAATTTACAGCTCCTAAGAAACGGATATCTGACCTTACAGCTCCACAGCTCCTTATGACAAACTCTGCATTCGTCTTCAGAATCTTGTCATGTAGGTGCCTTTCACATTTAATGAAAATCCATGCAGCCTGTCCTGATTTTGCAGCTGTTTGAGTTAATTAGACTGAACTGACATGGTGGTTCTGTCCAAAAGGTAACACTTGTACTGTAATGTCACCATTAAAAAGACAGCAGGACTCATCTCACTTCTAATTTCCAGCCTTCGTTTGAGTGGAGTGTTTATAATCAAGCGAAATTCTTTCCAGTGCAGCGGAATTACTACTGAATCAGCAGTAGCCTTTAGGATCATTTTATCTGACCTTATTCCCTGTGTTTATCCTCCTCGCCTGACATGGAAAAGTAGAGCTTAAAGTATATTAAATAACTGTTTTGTCTGGTTTTGTGTTAGAAAGTTATTTTTATACATCTGGATTTATATATGGATTAATCACACATGTTCAAACACCCCAGTCCTCCTACCTGCTATTACACTGTTATAACTGTTTTACACTTGTGTTACTCTTTATTTCTTATTGTGTTTTGTTTTTAAATTCTCTGATGTATCATTTTATATTTTATAATTCATCAAGTAGTTTACAGGACTGAAAGTTTCTGATCTCAGGCCTGTGTGCTTTGGATGACTACCATCTTGTGACTGATGAGGAGACTGCACTTTTAGTGAAAACAATTTTCCTTATGATGATGATGATACTAATAATAATAAGAATAACAATAATATTTTACAAATAATATTTCAGAATTTTAGACGTCTGCCCCACTTGTGATCTGCAAGTGAAAAAGATTCAACAATCGACAATTCATACTAAACACAAGAGACTGCTATGCAGGGATGTTGTGTTATGTCACACACACACACACACACACACACACACTCCAGAAAACTTCATTTTGAGGTGTTAAAGTGTCCTCACTATAGTCCTGATCTTGCCCCATCAGTCTATTACCTGTTTGGTCCGCTGAACGAAGCTCTAAGAGGATGAAGTTTGACGTCTGATGAAGAGGTGAAGACGGAGGTGCATTAGTAGCTCGCAGTTTAGAATAAAACATGTTTTAATGAGGGAATATGAAGGCTTGTAGGCAGGTGGACAAAGTGGATTATTTAAAATATGTATTTTTGTCTATACACACACACACACACGCACACACACACATATATATATATATATATATATATATATATATATATGTATGTATGTATGCATTATTCTGTGCTGCATTATTCAGGTTTTATCTCGGTGTGCTACGTGCAGCAGAAACCCCGCCTGCAGTTCCACGTCTCGCCGCTAGGGCTTTTCTCACGTTAAATACAGGCTGAATAACAAACCGCGTGCACTTGGACGTGTAGTGCACTAAACCGGCTGTGGAAGGCAAGTCTGTCGCAGCCTACGTAGAGCGACTAGGGAGAAAGTCGGCGGTCGTTTGGGATCGGGCCACGGTTTTTCGGCTGCTTGTGTTTAGCCGATGTGAATTGTGCTAATTCTGACATTTAACTCCGGAAACACAAATGTAAAAAGCGTTATAATAGCCTGAATAGGGCGAATATCGAGCTCGGCGCTACTTTAGCTGTCAGACAGCGGTGAGTAGGAAGACAAAAACTGGGTAAATGTGATGAAATCGTCTTGGTTTGGGACCAAAATAGTCCAGTCCGGCTGTGTGGTTTTGTCTTGAACAGAGGTAGGAAGAGCAACATGGCGCCGTGTAGCCTGTTAGCAACAACACGGAGCACGGAGCGCGTTTAACGGCTTCATTCTCCACGCTTTCCTCTCTACATCTGTCCTTTTATTACCTCTGCTGTCAGTATGTCTTCGTATCGGTCGCTTTATTAAACAACAACATTAAATATGAGCTGGATTTGTGGAGTGGTGTTCGAGCTAATGTTTTATCCTGAGTGTCGTTATTAGGTTTCAGTCAGAGAGAAAAAGAGCTTTATTCTCCAGTCTTCCTCTCACATGTGGGTTTATTTCTCTTTAATTCGACACAGACATGTCCTCATCCAAGTGCTTTGGGCTTTACATTCCAGCACTGACTTTCACATCACAGGAGACGTGTGTGTGTGTGTGTGTGTGTGTGTGTGTGTGTGTGTGTGTGTGTGTGTAACGGCTTCAGTTAGGTTATAACGCATTATAGCATGTCTGTGTGTCAAAAATGATCCTTACTCTGGCTCTAAAATGTCTTTAATCACCTTTCTGGCAGGACAAATCCATATAATTTTTAAAATAATCTCCCTTGTTTTTGTCCACCTGTCTACAAGCCTTCGTATTCCCTCATTAAAACATGTTTTACTATGATCTGCGAGCTACTAATGCACCTCCGTCTTTACCTCTTTGTCATACGTCAGTCTTCGTCCTCTTAGGGCGTCTTTCAGGGGACGAAACAGGTGATGGGGACTATAGTGAGGACGCTTTACCACCTTGAAATGAAGTTTTTGAGAGTGTCTGTGACAGCATGGACAGCGGTGTGTGTGGACGTGAATATTCGACGACACAACATCCTTTGTGTTCTGTTTGAGTTTTAATTTCTTTTGTGCGGATGACAAGCGGGGCGGACGTTGTTTCCCGCAACGCATACAAACCTGTACAGCAGTGACCGTGGAGACGGAGACCTAGTACGGAAAGCGTCAATAAGGCGTAGAAGTTGTAGTATAACTGGAGTGCGGATCATTTTTGACTCACCTTTCTGACCCACACTGTTATTTCTGTGAAGGTGCCACAGCCTATAGATCAGAACCTGTGTCTGTATACTGGTGTCCCGATCTGTCTGTGACTGGGTAAAGTGAATCTGTCTGGAGTAAATTCTCGAAGATGACATCACTAGCCGTCTGTCTTCACGTGGTCTAATCCGGTCTAAGGTGTTACGCAAGCTTACATGTTGTACTTAATGTCAGTGCCAGGTACAAATCTGTGGTAGAAGTGCGTAGTCTCTCAAAACATTTTCCACTTGAATGAAAAACTGTGATTTTTCTTTTTTTTCTGTTGATGGCCCTCATTTATCCAGTTTAATTCAAACTGATTTATTAGCACATTACCACCAGTGATCCTGATTCTTAACACAGGGTGTCTAACTCACCACGTCTGTTCGGAGTCTGATCACCTAAACCTTACTCACTGCTGCTGTGGATAAGCCACATGGACAGTCTAGACACCTTCCTGAGATGCCTGTGGATGATACCACACAGAAATCGTAAAACATGGCTGTAGATGTTTGTCATTGGATAGTCGTATGAACGTAGCTGCTAAGAACAGCCTTGGGCTTGTTTTTAAGGAACCAGCCTTGTGATCAGAAGGTCCCTGGTTCGATTTCGGCACGGACGAGACGTGTCTGAGGTGCCCTTGAGTACGGCGCCTTTCCCCCAACTGCGCCTCGGGTGCCGTGGATGGGGTTTGCTTTGGACGTGTGTGCGTTCACCAGTGTGTGTGTTACACTGCATGGATGGGTTAAATCCAGAGGTCACGTGTTCCTCCGTGTGTAAGCACAGTGGTCAAAGAGTCGCTTCACGTTAATAAGCTGTTAATAACTTCCGTACGATAAGGAAGACTTCCAGTTAAAACCAGGAATTCACAAATTTAGGAATCACTCTGATGTCTCATACTAAAGTTCCTATTTATACACTTAGCACTTGTGGAAGGGAAGCTAATTCATTAATTGCACTATACCGTGTCACAAGGCATTGACTAGTGAAGCAGAAAATATAAAAAAAATGAGTATGTGGAAGTGAACCGCTCATTGACCGCTGTGCTTCCAAGCAGAGGAATATAGCCCCCTTATTTAACCCTCTGTGAAACATACACACACTATGTGGCAGTGAGCACAGGTCCTATCCACCAGCCCTGACGAGCAGTTGCAGATTAGGTCCCTTGCTCAATAGCACTTCAGTCGTGTCTTGTTGGTTGTCAAAACAGCAACCTTCTAGTCACAAGGTCCTTTAACCACAAGCTAACATCTGCCCCATGGTATAGTCCTGTTTACAGGGGCATCTTTTAACAATGTGCGTCACTTTTATAATGGCACTAAGTGAACGATTAGAGAACGAACTGGTGCGCCTCGGCTGCAGTGCATCATAACCACTTCCTAGCCAGCAGTGGAACATAAGCGGACACAGACACTTTACCATCAGGGAGGGTGCGAGGGATTTCCAGTAGCCTAGACGCTTCACTTTAAATAAAAATGAATAAATAAATAAACATGGTAGTTTCTCTGTTTCAGGACTGAAAATTTTTACCATTAAAAAAGTCTGTTTTTGCTGTTAGGAATATTTGTGGGTGTCAACAAATGCAAATCATTTGCAGTGTATGTACCCAGTAATTTACAGGTGATTGACGTTCATTATGATGTGAAAATGACTCTTTCTAAAACGTGTAAATTCATTTTAGTCTTTACTTTTTTAAACGATTACTTACTTGAAAGTATTTGTAAATTATGCCAATTGTTTATTTTCCTCTGGTTTATTAACTATTAATTAAGGAATAATGAGCCTTAAACTTTTTTATTATCAAGTAAGATTTTTGCAGTCTCCAGAAGTTTGGACTGAGGATTTATTACTTTTAAAACTTTTTAAAAATGCCATTTAATTCTGTAAAATGAGTGATTACATGCGCAAACTCTTATTGGTCTTTTTAATTGATATAATTAGTGGTTCTTTTATTTTCACTTCTTGTTAAGTTACAGAACAAATCATTTAAAAAAAGAATTGTGAAATAAACAAAAGACAGTAAACAGTAGGGGTGCTGAAAAAGAACGAATCTTTATAGGATTGCGATATCTAGTACTGGAGATTCTGAATCGATTCAAAATGCCCAAGAATGGATTTTAAAATGCGTTGTATTTTATTTTTTTTTGCTGCTCATAATCTCGAGCGTACTGTATATCATATTGCGTGTCCACTCGGCCACTGTACAGCAAGCATGTTAACCAGCATCCTAGCTAGCAGACTCCGTTCAGGCAAAATGATACAAAATATAAATGCAGTAATGCATTACGACTTTAAAGTCTGTATTTTTTTTACTGAGAGATTCGCATCCATAGTAAACAGTGCACTATGGCAGTGACTGTATACATTAGTATATGTACTGTTTTGTACTAAGTACTATAGGAATTCAGTTTTAATTATATAGTGCAATTCACAATTAACTTTGTCCCAAATCAGCTTTACAGTAATAAAAAAAATCCAGATGTAAATTTTATATTTATATAAATTTCCCTAATCCTTAATGAACAAGCCAGAGATGACAGTAGTTAGGAAACACTCCCCGAGAAGATATGATAGAGAAACTTTGAAAGAAACTAGAGTCAAAAGTAAAAACAGTGCTTATCTGAATGACGTGGATAGTGTGATTATAAATAATCCATTCTCGAACTGTGTGAGATACAGAGAGAAAAAAAGATGTAGCCAGGAAATTTATTACAGTTTGATTTAGTTGAATTTATGAACTGTTCACTGATGGAGAGTAAAACTGTTCAGTCCTAGTTTTCCTGTGATGACTGTCTACAGTCCAACGCTCATGGTTTCTAAGCGCATCTTTAATCTGTTCATTGTCCATATGTTTCATCATCATCAGCACCAGTGAGTGATGTTCAGGTGATTCTAGACTCTAAACTGAAGTAGAGCGTCAGGGTGGATCAGCCAGGTCTGGAGAGCTCAGGAATCAGGATCATTGAGATCTCCTGGAGTTTCAGGAATAGCATGTGTAGCTCGACTAAGAGAGCAAGAGAAAGAGGAGTGCAAGGTGTGGAGAGGGAGAGAGAAACATGCAGAATATTAGGTATGATCTTTACATCTAATGGAAAGCAGAAAGCGAGTGAACGTGTGAGAGTGGCTAAATATTTACAGTTGGCTAATACATTTTTTTTAAATGTGTGCATGAGCAGTTCAGAGATGAAACAATAAGAATAAAGTATTAAATATAATTTGAGAACACAAATTATATTCTGACTGCGTGCATACGGTTTTAATTTTTTTCTATAATAAAGCTGTCACACTTTCTGTGATGTGTGTTTAATTACATTTGATTGTGTTGCAACATAAAAGACTCCTGTTCCTGACTCGATCCTGCATCAATCTTTCCTGCAGGTGCGAGTGAGCAGCCATGTCTCGGGTGGTGAAAAAGCGGCAAGCCGACCCCAAAGTGGTGCAGTATGTCTGGTCGGCCATCAAAGTCATCCGCAGCCAGAAACAGATCGCTAACATGGATCGAATCTCAAAGTAATTCCTCTTCATCCTCCTCCTCCTCCTTTACCTCAGTTTTAATATTTCTTTTAAACAAATTGGATAAAGCCAGAGGAACTGACCGGTGTGTTGTTCTGCAGGTATTTGAGCCGTGTGTACGGGATGCACCCCAAAGAGACATCCAGACAGCTGGTATTAGCTGTGAAGGACGGGCTTGTGGTGGAGACGCTCACCGTGGGCTGTAAGGGCTCTAAAGCAGGAGTGGAGCAGGAGGGCTACTGGCTTCCCGGAGACGAGATGGTAAGAAACACTAGCGACTCGCCAGTAGTACACAACATTAAAGTATATTATACTACAGAACGTCTATACTGTACTATAGCACACATCTGCAGTACAGGTTCAGACTCGAGTCGGTGTTCGTGTGTTCACAGTGCTGATGTCTGCAGTAGTTCATGTCTGTTTTATGTATTTTCCTGTTATCTAAAGACATTTTAGAACATCTGTTCATATGCTGTACTTTATCCTTATCTCTAGCCTCTATGTTTTGAGAGACAGTAAAGTTGAAAGTAGGGGTGCGAATCTCTCAATGTCTGGCGATTCGATTTGATTATGATTTTTGGGGTCGCAATTCGATTCAGAAACGATTTTTCTATTCAAATGGTCTATAATTTTTTTTTTTCAATTATTCAGTTGACAAGACGAAATGACAACCTAAACAAACAGAACATTTATTAAAAACAATAATTTTAGGTTCCTTACTGTATCAAATCTTTTTATATTTATACCAAAAAAATCAGATTGTGATAAAAATTCTGTAACTTTAAAAGACCAGTATTAGGTTCACTTAGCTGTCTGGCTTTACGCTAGCGGCCTCCATTCAGACAAAGGGAGCTGTGCTAACTAGCTTGCTCTATGGTGGCCTAGAGGGCCACCTTCTGCGGTGGCCGAGTGGACACATTAGGCGATATGCAGTCCGCTTGGGAGTAGGAGCATCAAAATAAAACTGAAACGCATTTTAAAATAAATTTTTGGGCATTTTGAATCGGTTCAGAATTGCCAGGATGAGGAATTGCAATCCTTTAAAGAATCAACTTTTTTCAGCATCCCTAGTTGAAAGTGTCAGTTTCGGGTGAGATTCCACTTGTCAGTGTGAGACAGATTTCACAGCAGTCTGTGTTTTGTCTTCAGTCCAACTGCTAAAGCTAAAGAACATCATAAACTAAAAATAATGGCAACTTTTAATCCGTTTACTGTGGGGTCAGTCTAATTAACACCCTCATTTATCATGTGGCCTTTGGTACACGTGTGTGTGTGTGTGTGTGTGTGAGTGTGTGTGAGTGTGTGTGAGTGTGTGTGAGTGTGAGTGTGTGTGAGTGTGAGTGTGTGTGAGTGTGTGTGAGTGTGTGTGAGTGTGAGTGTGTGTGTGTGCACATTTTTTAACCCAGAAGTTATAGCCATGCAGTCATTTAGGATTTTAAACAATGTTTTCTGGATCACTTGCAATCGCAGGAGCAGATGTCTGAGGGAAACAAGGTAGGCCGTTATTAATTACTGTGATTTCTACTTTACTAACTTTATCTTTCCTGTAGTTGGTAGTTTGTGTAGCGTGACCACGGGACCGCCTTCCAGCTCAATATAGCTGTTCAAATGAAACTAACATAAGTGGTAAAAATAACAATAATAATAACAGGTGAATATATTTCACCATCACCAATCCGCAGCACTCGATGCTGAATTGTGCTACAGACAATAACATCCTCAGTCTGACTGTTTCTCAGTTGTATTGAGTATGAAAGCTGTCCCGAGTCGGTCATGAGTGTGAGTGTGTTCGTCAGTGAATGCTCAGTACTCGTCCTCTCTCTGTCTCTCTCTCTCTCTACTCTTCCTCTGTGTCTTAAAAGCTTTTCCTTCACAGAGTTACACACACACATGGTTGTTTTTGTTCGTACACCTCCGTCCACTCCCTCCCCTTGATAAAGTGTGCAGAGATGAACAAACATATCCCTGAGCACTAACACAGGTTTGGAGTTCAACCACCTCTCGCTGGATTTCTCTTTACAAACACTAAGTTAAATACACGCGCAATTTTTTTCTCCTGCAGACGACGGAAACGTCAGCAGCAGATTCCTGCATTATGTTTCCTTTCAGATTGACGGTGCTAAGTGCACACTCAATGAAAAGAAAGAGTGTGTGTGTGTGTGTGTGTGTGGGGTAGAAATGGAGTTCATGATCCAGATCAAATAAAGGGAACAAAAAATAGGAAAGTAAGGGGGGAAAAAGTCATTTGGCGTTTTTTTAAAAAAATTTTTATTAAGTTACAAGCGAGTGCTTTCAGAGCTTAATGAGCTGCAGGACTTAGGTGGGGGCACATACTTTTTCACAGCACTGTATGCACTGAGTTTCCAGTTTATTACCTACGTACAAAGATCCAGTGACACATTCACACACTCCTTATTTGAATTTCACCGATGCTGGGTGTGTGGTGTGCTGAAATTATTCATTTTAACGATTAATGATTAAGGTTAATTAAGTCTTGGGGATGGTGTGAGTGTGTGTGTGTGTGTGGGTAGGTGGGCGGGCTGTGGTTAATAAACCGGCAGCTCAGTGTGTATAACGCGCATTATATTGCCCTGCAGCTCCGCTTCCTCCAGCTCCCAGATCAGTGTGCTGTAACTTCTCTCAAGCCTCCAGTCTGCACCGTGCTCACGAAGCCCATGGAGTCTGTGACCAGGGCGGAGGGTGCACGCCCATCACTGTGTTGCGTTTGTGTGTGCGTGTGTGTTGCAGGACTGGGAGGCCGAGAGTCACGACTGGTACTGTTTCGAGTGTCACCTCCCGGGAGACGTGCTGGAGTGCGACAGCTGCTTCCGTGTCTATCACCTCCGTTGTCTGACCGAAGAGCTCCGGCCCAGAGACAGCACATCTCACTGGCAGTGCTCGGTCTGCCGGGTATACACAAAAACACACACACACACACATTAGTGTGAGAGACACGGAAGAGGGAGTTCAGAATCAAAACTGTTAACGTACAGTGTAGTCATTTTTCTGTGTCGGTGTTTCTCACAGGGCAGTAAAAGGAGGAACTTTACTAAACATGAAATGGTCATATATCTGAGGTTCATTCTCGCACGAATGAAAGAAAGGGTATGTTTATAATACAGCTATGTTTGCTCTAATGTATGAATGAGTTTTGCTCACATTACATCAGTGTGCATCTTGTAATTAATGCTGCGTTTCTGTTATTCAGGCCATCGACCTGCACAAGAGAGGCAAAGAGACAAAGCAGGCCATGTACCAGAGGCTGATCCACACAGCGCTGGATGTGGACAACATCCAAGAGGTGAGATTTAGCTTCCTTTAGCTTAGATTAGCTTGGCTTAGTCCTGATAGTACGTAGGGGTGTGAATCTCTTTGATCTGATTCAGATTTTTGGGGTCACAATTCGATTCAGAATTTATTTTTGATTCAGGAACGATTTTTCCTATTTTTTCTATTCAAACGGTCTAAATTTTGTGATGGACAAGATAAAACAACAATGTAAACAAATAGAACGTTTATTAAAAACAACACTTTTAGGTTCCTTACTGTATCTCTTTGCATCTTTTTATATTTATACCAAAAATAAGATTGTAATAAAATTCTGTAACTTAAAAGACCAGGATTAGGTTAGTTTAGCTGGTTAGTTATGGCTTTTTCTTAAATAAAAAAAAAAAATAAATAAATGAACAAGTTAGTCAAACTATATTAATACAAAAGTAAACACAGACTTCAGTCTACCACAGTGCATTAACCTTTAACTGAAAATAAAACACAGACTTTAAAGTCACAGTGCATTTACTGCATTTATATTTTGTATAATTGTGTCTGAATGGACTCCATGCTGGCGAACTCCATTCACACAATGTTAGCTGTCTAACTACTTTGCTGTACGGTGGCCTAGACGGCCTTCTTCTTCAGTGGCGGACTGGACACGTAATGCGATATGCGATACGCTCGGAAGTAGGAGCGTCAAAAAATAAAACTTAAACGCATTTTAAAATCCATTTTTAGGCATTTTAAATCGATTCAGAATCGCCAGGACAAGGAATCTCAGCACTCCTAATAATACATTAAAAGTGTAACGAGGGGAGGAAAAGCTCATGTTGAAAATGAATGCATGATTGACTGTAGACAGTAGTAAATCCAATACCACAGATTTAATGCAATGAATACAATAAACATGTGGGTTTCTAATTTAGCCTCATCTGTGAAGAATACAGTAAAAACTGGTACACTGTGGAAAATGAATGCAGGACATGAACTGGTGTAACTTGTTTGAAAGAAGACACACACAGTTTTTACCAATTAGAGATGTTTGTAGATGTACCAGGGGTCCCATGCAATGTCTGCTAAACAAACCCCACACCTTTATGGAACCATCACCAGCCTGTGTATTTTGCATGTATGTTTTTTTGGCACTGCAGTATATAACTGCAGCTCTGTGCAGAAATAATAATCTGAAAAGAAATCGAGAGATTCTGCTTATTTATGTTCTTTATCTCATTTCATCTGCAGAACATTTCCGAGGGCAGGTACAAGAACTTAGAGGAGTTCAAAGCAGACGCTCAGCTGATTGTCCACAATACAGCGATCCTACATGGAGGTCAGACTGATGAAGTCAAAGTTGCTGGTAGACTTAAAGTAATGATTTATGTGATCTGTCCGATTTCTGACATTTGGTATTTTTTCCCCCACTGCAGCACGAAGTGATCAGACTGAAATCGCCAGACTTCTTTACAACGACACATGCCATGAGGTCAGAGCTTACACTGACTTGTAGTACTTACTTTTTTTTTCTTTTTTTTGTTCTCACAGTGAAACATTACCTTTGGCTGTCATATCTGTAATTTCAGATCTGTAATATTTTTCAGTTAAACGAGTTGCTGTTATGCCGAAACTGTTTTCATCTGTCCAACGCGCGGCCTGATAACTGGTTCTGTTATCCATGTGTAAGTATAACTTACTCTCCAGTTACTCTTTGTCACATATTCCTGACACTCACGCACGTGTGTTTGTTTTCAGGTTCCCAATCATGAGCTGGTGTGGGCCAGAATGAAGGGTTTCGGTTACTGGCCTGCCAAAGTGATGCAGCGAGAAGGGAACCAGGTCGATGTTCGTTTCTTTGGTCACCAGCACCAAAGGTGAGGATTAAAATCTGCTGTGTTCGTTTAATGTCTGTTTCTTGTATTTATTTTGAAGTGAAAATCAAATAACTATTTGTTTTCCATTTTTAAATCTGTTTCTAAAATGAACATCAAATGGCCAAAATGTACCTAAAGGGTCCGTGTATACGCTCCTCGTTTTGTTCTTGCTGGACTGGGTCCCTCTCTGTTCAGAATAAGTCCGGTCTGCACTCTCCTACATGCTGTCCAAACAACAAAACGACTGCAGTAAAGTGTGTATACTATGCGACACAATGAAACAGACAATATAACGTAATATTAAACAATAGACTTTTTTTATTATCACGCGATACATATCATCATATCGCACAGCCCTGAACTTCCAGTATCCAAGCGTGTAGTATGCACTACACGCTACACTATGCACCACCACAGACGCACTTGATACGCCATCTTACCAACAACCTTTGACCCAAGACGTCACACCACTTAAGTACCCCCTTCGTCAGGAACTCTTATTTCTTATCTTCGTCCCACACTCTTATTTATAGTTTCAATTATAATAATTTCAATAGTAATTATAAATGTTACCTCAGCTCAGCCTACACGGAGAATCGTAAACTCGCTCCGTGTCGTTTACAGATAAAATGGGCTCGCAGTTCACTGCAGAGTGGTTTTTAATGGGTTTATATTGAAGGTTAAGTATTTCCTGAGGAATTATTAGTATAGTAGATTGTTCATTTTAGTCACGTGTGTAAACAACCTGCTCCTGCGTGTCCACTAAACTCCTCAGTGCTCTGCTCTTCTGCTCCAGGTGAATTATGGGATACGTCAGGCTCTGATGGTGTGCTGGGGAGCATAATAGCAAATCTCTCCTGACCTAGTAGGACATCCGGGAACCTTTGCATGCTACCTGATACGCACTAGGTATTCAGACGCGCTGCATCGTGTCACACACTAGATTGGCATACTAACTAGTATGAGGGGTATGACATTTTGGACGCAGTCTACTGCAGGACAGATCAGCCAAATAACTGCTTTGTCGTATGATGTAAGATTTGAGGAAAGTCACTGACTGACTGACATATTACAGCTAGTGGATTATTGCTTTATTGCACTATTGCTTTATGATGGTCTGAGGAGGAGGAGGGGTGGCATACTATCTCTCCTCAGTCAATACGGGGACTCTAGCCAGTCATGGCATCTATGAGCTCATGCATAGAGAAGTGGGCGGAAGCGGTAGCAGCTTAAAAAGAAGCGATCACGTGATTCGGTACATGATGGCCTCCTTCCTTCCTGGTTGGTAGATGTCGCATGATAGGGGAGACACTTATGGGTGGGAATCAGACAGCCTAAAACAGTAGTGTGTGTGTGTGTGTGTGTGTGTGTGTGTGTGTGTGTGTTTGCACACGGTTTCTCTCCAGAGCCTGGATCCCTTCAGACAACATCCAGGATATTTCCGTTAACGTGCAACAGCTACAGGTGAAGCGCAGCAGTGGCTGGAAGAAGGCGTGCGAGGAACTGGAGCTGCACCAGCGCTTCGTGCGTGAGGGCCGTACGTGGAAAGGACACACAGACGAGCGGCAGGAAGAGGCGGAGTCCAGCATCTCCTCCACCAGCAACGAGCAGGTGAGTACAGGGCACCAATCACTGCCACGGCTAAACAACACAAAGAAATGGAGGTAAATCCACCCCCCCAGATGTTTTTACAAGTCTGGGTTATTATTATGTTTTTTGTGTGGCACCAGTGCATTAATGTAAAATAAAAAATTTCCACTTGTCCAGCATTTTCCTCTCTTTAATTCCTAGTTACATTTTCCTATCTTAGTCAAAGAGTAATCAGGAGCCGAAAGCCAAGAAGAGCCGACGTTCTCAACCGCCAGAGCCCAAAGAGGAGGTTTGTTACCCTTCAGTTGGACTCTCTTTCTGTGTGTGTATGTGTGTGTGTTATTTAAACGTAACTCCCCTCATCACTGGTCTGGTGATTCAGCAGGAGCATGAGCCCGATATGGAAGCCGTGAGTTCGAGTCAGGAGATTCCGACCGCAGCTCCTCACCAGCCCGAGCGCATGTCTGTCTCCACGCAAACCAAAAAGTCTCCATCGTCCTCCTCCTCTCCCGCTCCCCGCATGCTGCACCGCTCCACACAGACGCTTAACGAGGGCAGCTGTCAAAACATGTGCCATGACAAGTACACCAAAATCTTCAGCGACGTCAAGGAGATGATGAAGGCTGAAAACAAGCGCGAGACAGAGCGGGTATTGAAGGAGGCGCTAGACAAGGTGAAGTTCAGCGCAACTGGTGGGACTGATTGCACCAAATTACGTGATCTGGTTTATCCGGTAAGTCCGACTGACTGTGTGTCTGTGTGCAGCTGAGGGTGGAGATGGAGGAGGAGAAGAGGCAGGCAGTGAGTAAAGCGGTGGCGAACACACAGGCGGAGATGGAGTGTAAATGTAAGCAGGTGAAGGAGAAGTGCAAAGAGGAGCTAATGGAGGAGATGAAGAAGATGGTGAACCAACACAAGCAACTCATCTCTCAGACCAAGAAGAAGCAGTGGGTCAGTCTATCTACTTCACTTCACTTTACTTTACTTTACCATTACGGAGCTTTTACAGGTAGTCTGTCGTTTTATATAAGCGCCCAATGGACGCAACCGATGACATGCATAGACGACGTTGCTGTGTTTTTTTTGCGGAGACTCGTCTGTACGTCTGTTTTTTTTTACGTCAGCATAAATGCGATCTAAACACAGCTGAACGTCTAGCCTTTAAAATCATAACTGCTTTGCACGTCGGTAGAAAGTCAAAAATAATGGTCAGCGTCCAAATATTTATGGATCTGTCTGTACACTTCAGTGGAGTCTTGTGAGCATCACTGTAGTCATGTCATTGTGTTTGTGTGTGTGTGTGTGTGTGTGTCAGTGTTATAACTGTGAGGAGGAGGCGATGTACCACTGCTGCTGGAACACGTCGTACTGCTCCATCAAGTGTCAGCAGGAACACTGGCACGCCGATCACAAACGCACCTGCCGCAGGAAGAGATGAGCTGCAGCCACCAACAGCGCCCCCTTTTAGCTCCACCCGTCTACACGCCTCGCTGTTGGGTGATCTCTTTTTTTCTTTTACTTTTTTTTTTTTTTCCTGTCGCCCCAAAAGTTTTAAACACTTTTCCTCAACATGGACTATTTTTCTCACTGAGGCGGGACATAACGAGGAACCGATTTTATCCCTTTTATTTTGTTTTTAATTTTTATGTACATCTTTTATTTGCTGTAAACTGAAAAGAGCCTTGCTTGCCTACCAACTAACTGAAATGTGAAGTAATAACCTTTTTAAAAAGCCGTGATTCCAAATCACTCGCTGTGTAGATATCTGACTTTTCTATATGCGGACGGTGTTTTGCCTCCTGTGTCGATGGACGTTGGTGTTTTACCCAGTTTGTTTTTAAAGGACTTTGTCGGTTGTGACGCATCATGTTTTTGGGAACAGGGTTGAAAGATGGCAGGTCATTTCTGTCGGGGTGGGGGAAAAAATACAATCTTCCATTTATGAATATGCACATTGTTACACTTTAATATAGAAAAAAAAATACATTTTAACGAGACCAGATTATTTATGTGCGAATTTCGGGCCTATGCTCTATAGTTAAAGTGTTTTCGAGTCGAACCCTAACGAGACGTTACAGTGTGAAACATCCTGATCTTCATGTTTCCATGTTTCACACTTTTACTGCATCCTTTATGCTACCTACGTTGGTTACGGATGGAAAGGAAACGACGAGTTCCACGTCGCAGCGTCCGTTTCATTTGCAAAGTTATTGCGCTGTACAGAAATGGCATGGAATCGAAACTGTTGACGAGAGAGAAAAGTCTGATTATTGTCCGAGTTTGAGAGTCTGGTGCAGGATCGGCTGAACGATGAAGGAAACCGGAGATCTCTGATTGATCAGCTTTCTTTTGAACTCACCTGTTAAACCCATTCGAGAACCACCTGCTCTCCCTCTCTGTTCGTCACTGTTGCACTACGTGTAAATAAACATCCGCCGCTAAACGTGACCTGTTTTCAGATTTGCACGTCAGCAGCATTATGTACATTTCATGAATGCATTAACTGTATTTGATTTTGTCAAAAAAAAAAAAATCTAAACAAAGGATTATCTGTAATTCTGGAAAAAGTGTCTCATTCCAGCACGCATGGAAACTTGCTTGTGTTTACTCTCCGCTTCATGATTTAGTTTATTTTTTTTCTCTTCACTGCTAGATTTCTGCAGTGAATGACATCTCTATCTTTCTTTCTGTCTTTTTCTCTCTCTCTCTCTCTATTTTTTTTTTTTTTTTTTAAGAAACCTTGACTTCATTTTGTAATCGCAGATTCTTTCGTATCGTGGGCGACGTAATGACTACTGAAAGTGCGACCGAGTCCGAGCCTGGTGTTTCCTTTCAGACGTGTGTTTGGAGTCATGTGGTGTAAAAGTCCTGCCCCCTTTTTTTTTTCCTAGGGTGTGTCTGTGTAAGATGCCCCGCCCTGCATTACACTCTGTAACAGTAACTTCTGTATAATAATAAACAATAAACATATCAAACAACTTTTAATTGTGTGCAAAACATTTCTGCAGCTCAAAGAATCACACTATGGACCCAGAGGTGACTGGCTTACTTGACCCTCACTGCGCTGGACGGTCAAACCAGGGGTGTGTCTCCTGAAACGAGGAGACCGGTTCACTTATTTATGTCAGAAAAGCCACAACAAGGTCTCACTGTGGGACTTGCAGTGAGCGATTAACGACCATGGTGGACAAAGTGACCTGCTCTAGACATGAAGGTGACTGAGTTTTTTTTTTTTATTAAGTCATCATAGCCAATTTATGATTGGGTATACACATCACAGGAGTTTAGGTACAAGGTGGTATTTTCAGAGACCTGTGTTAGGTCCAGCTCTGCTGAATCCGTGCTATATAATAAATATGTAATAAAGATTTTCTATCAAGTTCAGAGAGACGTCCTTTTTTTCCTCCTACAGCGTGTTTATTTTTTGTGATCAAACTGAAATCGAGGGCCAGCTGCGGGGTTTTGTGACCGGAAGGTCTGAGGCTCAGTCCCCGCAACAAACAAGACACGACTTTCAAAGCAACCCAACCCCCCAACTGCTCCTCGGTTGCTGTGGTTTGCCCCCATTCAGGGCAATTGTGTTCACCGCCCCCTAGTGTTCACCAGCGTGTGTTTCACTCCACAGATGGGTTAAATGTGGAGGTCACATTTCTCTGTGTGCAAACCCAGTAGGCAAGTAGTTCACTTTCAAAACCAGAGTTGTACCAATTAAAGCACTTTATTGCACCATAATCTTGTGAAGGTCGGCCGAAGCAGGCGTCTATATATAAAAGTGTCATTTAATACTTTTAATTATGTGTACAAAACAATTTTAAACACACCTGCACCATACAAAAAATTGTCTTTTTTCTTTATGATAACCAACAATATGTACACACACCATGCTCACGTAAATCTAGATTTTCAACAAAGGAGGGACGTTAGTGTCACATGTCGAACGTTCATGTGCACGTTCGGAAATTTTCCATTTTTTTCTGGGATTGAAAAACATGGACGCTTGCTTCCAGGTACAAACCTTAAGACTTCATTCCTTCTTTTGAGAAAAAAAAAAAAAAAAAAGAGATATCATTGTCACTCAATGATGAAGTGTAAACGTGTTTCCCACACAGTACAAACTTTAATTATGCTCGTTTAAAAAAATAATAATAAAGGAACAATAATGTGCTGATTCGAGGCGAACGTGTGAATAGGAACGCTGCTGTGAAAGGACAACCTGCTCTAAAAGTTCAACACCGACGCAGACGTCTGGGTTCAAACTGCAGACTGTTGGTTACTCGTGCTTCAGTTATTAGTTCTTCTTGCAGCTCCTCGTCCGAGTAGATTCATGAATCTGACATCACGCTCTGATGCTCTGATAGTGGGAAAAATCATATTCAGAGCAGCTGTAAAGTCCTTGGGCTTTGGTGTGCGTGTGTGCGCGTGTGTGTGTAATGTTTTTAGTGTGTTATCGTGAACTGCTGATGAACCTGACGATGATCTTCACACGGCCACTGAACTGAAACACACTCCTGTACAAACCTGTCAATAAATAAATAAACCAAAGTACAGGAACAAAAGGGAAAACTGCAACTGAAACACGAACAAGCGGTTAAAATACTGAATCAGACGTGTGTGTGTGTGTGTATGTGTGTATAGAGTGCAGGTCTTTCTCTGAACACTTCTGCAACTATAATCATACATCATGTCTTCACATTAGTTTTTATTCTGATCTCAGAACTCTGAAACTCGGTACCTGTGTGTGTGTGTGTGTGTGTGTGTGTGTGTGTGTGTGTGTGTGTGTGTGTGTGTGTGTGTGTGTACGTCTGCCTACGACGGATACCATACCATGCAAATGGGAAAGTACTGCATCAGAAAGGTTTCATTGGTGATTCCTAGATTGTGTTTGAATATATTTTATATTTATTTATAGATCTCTATATATTTGTATATATTTATATTTGTACATATTCTCGACGTTACCCGAGATTATACAATGCTCTCTCTCTCTCTTTCTTTCTCTCTCCTTTTTTATATTAGCAACGTTATTTGACGAGGAAAAAAGTTTTCCTAACGTCTTCTCACGCGTCTAAAAAGAACAAAATAAATAAGAACTATTTTCTGTACATAATTACACAGCGGACTGGTTCTGTCGAAGCTTTTTACACGGATATTAAACACGACTGGAAACTCAGCGGATCTCCTCGCATCCTGCTGTGGGACATTTACAAAGATAGAAAAACAAACCGCTGGAGGACAAACTGCACATCGATTGTACACAAACGTCTTGTACCTCTTCTTAAACGAAACAACAGATTGTGTACGGGTGTGTAGATATGTGTGTGTGTGGGTGTTTATGTGTGTGTGTAGGTGTTCCCAACTCAGGGTCAACATAAAATCCACAATCAGAAATGTTAAAAAAACGTCTCGGTTTGGCCTCACGTGAAGAAAACAAAGTGCGACGCTTTTTTTTTTTTTTTTTTTGTTAAGTGAGAAGCGAATTTCCAGGCAAGCAAAAGCTGCAGAGAAACGTAACCTCTGACCCCTTTGTCCTCTGTCTCGCGTCCGTCCTGTCCCCGTCTTTCCTTCTTCTCGATCAGTATCAGTGGTCCGGCGCCTCTCGTTTATCTTAATTGTCAGCATGATGTCACGATTGGTGCGGAGGCCCCGCCCACTCGTTAGCATACGGGCGCGGCTACATGTTGTAGGCCACGTAAATGGGGTCGAGCTGATCAGCCAGGAAGCCGTCACGTAGGTGCATCCGCTGTTTCTCTCCGCGGGAGTTGATAGGAATGACGCCGATGTCCACCACTACCACCACGCCCACGATCAGGTAATGTTCCTCCAACACGGCGTTCGTCACCAAGGGCACCAAATCCAGCGCCTCCTGCTCCGAGCCCTCCAACTCCACCACCACCACCAAGAGGTTAGTCCATGGGAACACGGCACTGCAAAACACACACACACACACACACAACAGCCACATGACTGACATGTACTGTAAAACATAATCTGGATGTTTCTCTATAATGAGAGTACTGTGTGTGTGTGTGTGTTCACTGGTCTGTCATACAGCTCAGAGTAAAACCCTGTGATCTGCAGTGTGTTTGTGCGGTTGGTTCATTCCAGGACGTACCACTCCATGATGCTTTTGTGTGCTCGGATGACGGAGGTCTCGATGTCGATGGGGTGATACCTCATCCCTCTGAGCTCCATCGCTTCGTCCAGAGCTCCAACCACGTACAGAGCATCGTGTCTTTCTGTAAACACAACACGCCTTCATGAACACACACACGCACACTGCACAACTACACACTGTGTATGTGTGTGTGTGTGTTTAAGTTGACCTCCGCTGGCGTCAGTGAGCTCAGTGCGTCTCAGAAACCCTAGGTATCCGGTTCTTGCCCACACTGTCTGCGTGTCTCCGAAGCTCAAGCGCGAGTTGAAGTGGTCGGACTGCAGAGTCTCGTCGCCATACACCGTGAAGTAACCGCTCCCGTTGTGACTGCTGTGCACCCAAATCTGCAGCCGACAGGAACCCGTGAGGAACCCGTGAGGAACCGCGTTAATGTTATAGACGTTACGATAAACAGCAACTCACCTCTCCGAGATGGGAGTCTCCCAAAGGACCCTTGGTTTCGGGATTTGCGATTATGATGCGTACTCCAGGTAAAATCTGCAGATTTAAAGAGCAGTGTGTGTTTTAGTTGATCAGCTGGTCAGATTAAACATCACACCGGTGTGTAAAGTGTAAAGTTTACCTTTCCAGACTCCATGAGCGGCAGACTGTGTGGAGAACCTCGCTCAACCAGGCGCACCCTGAGTTAAAAAAACAACATTATTCCACTGTTACTGTTCTCACACACACACACACACACAGAGACAGACAGACATAGACACACTGCATCGACAGAGGGGTCAGAACATCTGCAGCATCCTACAAGTCAAAAATGATCCGCATTCTGGCTTTTAATCGCCTTCCAGAAGAGACAAATCCATATTCTTTGATATAATATCACTATTTTTTAATCCACTTAGTCTACAAGCCTTCATATTCACTCATGAAAACACGTTTTATTCTGATCTGCGAGCTACTAATGCACCTCCATCTTCACCTCTTCATCATTAGGGCTTCTTTCAAACCGGTGATAGTCTGATGGGTCAAAAACAGGACTATAGTGAGGATGAATTTAACACCTAACACTGAAGTGTGTGGGTGTGTATGTGACAACACAACACCCTTGTATAGCAGTCCTCTGTGTTGAATTTTAGGCTTCAGCTCTTCAGTGAGCGTCTCGAGCACTGTTGACTGCTGAACCATTTTCCTGATACTGTTCCAGTACTGGCCACTGAGAATCTCAGAAAACTGTAGGCATCACTGTTCCAGCTGATGGTTGACTTGTGAATGTTTTTACAGTCTCTGATTGAGGATGTTTCTGTTTCTGCTCTTCTGGGAGTTTTAATATAACTGGAGTGCGGATCATTTTTGACTCACCCTCGTACAGACACATTTAGGAATTCACAGCTGGTGAATTCTTCTCTCCTTCTCTTTCCCTTTCTTTCTCTCTATCTGTCTCTCTATGTCTCCCTTTTCTCTTTCCCTTTATCTCTCTCTTTCTCCTTTTCTTTCTCTCCTTTTCTCTCTTTCCCTTAATCTCTCTCTCCCTTTTTTTCCTCTCTCTCTCTTTCCCTTAATCTCTCTCTCCCTTTTTTTCTTTCTCTCTCTCCTTTTCTTTCTCTCCTTTTCTTTCTCTTTCCCTTAATCTCTCTCTCTCCTTTTCTTTCTCTCCCTTTATCTCTCTCTCTCCCTTTCTCCTTTTCTTTCTCTTCCTTTATCTCTCTCTCCCTGTCCCCCCCCCCTTTCTCTCTCTCTCTCTCTCTCTCTTTCACACACACGCATGCACGCACCTGTCGTGTCTGAGTGCTCTCATGTCCACATACACAGTTGTTGGGTCTGGTCCAGAAGTGCCCTAAAACACACACAGTTAGTAAACAGCTAGATTTCACGTACACTCAGGAATATTTAATGAGCGACACCATCACTATCAAACAGCTCTAACAGCTGGAACAAGCACCCAGAGAGCACATGAGACATGGCCCAGATCTGGCCCACACTCAATAATTCATCTGACCCACATCCTGCAGCGGAATGACGGTCATGACTTCATCTGGATTCAGGTACCAGAACTCATCCACAAATAATATCACAGGCTCTAGGTGTGGCCTGAAATGTCAATTAGTTGAAGGTGGGCTGCATGTGGGTCATGTCTAGGGTGCAACGTGTCTTCACTCCAATCCACACACATTCACTGAAGTGCCAGAAAAACTGGAACAGTGTTAAAAAAAAACCTTGCTACAGATAACGGTATGCGGTTTGTTTAGCTGGCATTCCATGTGACCCCTGGTACATCTACAAACGTCTCTGACAGGTGAACAGTGTGTGTGTGCGCGTGTGTGTGTGTGTGTCCTTTCTGACCAGTTACACCTGAATTCATTCTGACGGGTTTGTCCTCTTATAACAGGACAACACACCACCACACACGTCTAGAGACACCAAATTATAGTTAAACAGACACTCATCTGAGTTTGGGGGTTTTGTCATTCACACTTAATTCACCAGATTTCAATGTTACCGAGCACATCTGGGATGTCATGTGACGTGCTGTGGAGCACAGAAATCCTCCACCTCAGAATACATACAACAGAATTTTGGACCGTTCTGCAGGAAGTGTGGTGTTCACAGTCTAGAGAATATTTCTGAAAGCTTGTAGAGTCCATGCCCTGTGTGGGACCTACCAGGTATTAGACTGGTGTACCAGTTTTTCTGGCTTTTCTGTTTAGCTATTGTACTTTAGGGCTGTTTGTCTAATAACGTCGAGCTTCATAATAAAGAGAAGGCGGCCGCTGATGATCAGACAAACTCAGTGAAGATGTTTACTTGCCCCACTAGCAGTACTGATTTCCTGTCCAAGGTGTGTGTATGTTTCATAAACAGAGTACACACACATCGGTTGTAATGCTGTTGAAGGTAGTGGTGGCTTAACAGAGGGTTAATGATCAGAAAGTTGGGGGTTAAAACCTCAGCACCACCAAGCTACCACTTTTGGGCCCTTGAATAAACGGTCTCCACTTTAGGGTCACTGCTGGATCCTGGCTGACCCTGTGCTTTGTCCCCTGCTTCCTAACAAGCTGAGATATGTGAAAGAAAAAGAGTTGCACTGTGCTGTAATGTACATGTGTGTCACAAAAAAGGCAAAAAGGCATCTTCTTCTATTATAATTAAAGGGTGTGTCTGTTTTTGACCAATACCATTGATTCCCCATACTCCATCTCTCTCTCTCTCTCTCTCACACACACACACACACACACACACACACACACACACACAGATAAAAGCTGGAAAAACTATTCAACCAAACTGGAAAATCTCAGATTTGTCTTAATGACTAATATGAATTCTCACCCCAGCCTCACCTCCCCACAGTCTGGAAACTTCATATAAAATATATTGTCCATTGTGGAGGAAACACCTGACCTTTAACTGGCCTTCACCTGTGAGATATTAAAACAGCTCCCATTTTCTAAACAAAATCTGCCCCAGTTAAACCATTACTACAGTTTTTTAGTCTGAAAAAAAGATCCAAGAGGTTGGACTTTCCAGTGAGCACCACAATCACCACCATCCCTACAGTGAAATGTGGTGGTGGCAGCATCATGACCTGGGGATGCTTTTTATTCTCAGAACCTGGGCTTCTTGTCCCAATAGAGCAGAGAATGGCTGAAGACAAATACAGGGAGTATTACAGCCTATTAGAACCTGCTTTAGTCTGCTAAACAAAAACTTCATCCTTCAGTTGGATTAGGAGCATGAACACAAGACCAAAGCGAGACTATATTAAAAACAAAAACCTGAATGTTCTACAGTGGTCACGTTAAAGATCTGAATCCCACTGAGAGTCTTTAACAATACTTCAGCATGGCAGTCAACTAACCACATTCAATCAACTGGAAAACCTGATGAAAATCTGGCAGGAAGAATGGGTGAAAAATCACAAACAGTGTGCAGAGTTGGTGCAAACATCACAGACACCAAAACACTTAATCCAGACAAACACTGAATGCAAAACAAAATATACAATTATTTTAATTAAAATAAAAACACAATTATTCAGCAGTATTTAATTACTAATTACATTTGTTTCATGATTTAATTTATTATTTATTTAATTACAAATACTATATATCCCCCTCCATCTATACAGCAGGTCAATAAGGTCTCATCATACATGCATACTTCCATCCTTAAAACCTTTGTGCTGAGATTAGACCGAAATCGAACCTTTGAGTTTGCCTCAGTGAGGCCTGGTGAGGTTTAGGAGCAGTGTCTTGTCCCCCCCCCCCCATCTTTTTTTCTGCATCTCATCTTAACATTAGAGTTATGGAGGCATATCATGTCAGAATGTGTGCAATTCATCAGGATAATCCTCACATATTAGTCTATTAGTCCATAAAGCCCAGCAGTCGTGCAGAGAGAACCAGTTAAATGGCCAAACCATGGAAACTGTTCACACCAGGCGTTAGCTCAAGACACAGTGCAAAGGCAATGAACTCTGAACAGAACCCTCACCACAACCAGCTCCTGGGCATGGAAGGGTAGGGCACCTGGGGGAAGGGGCATGGCAGGCTTCCTACCTGATCAATCGTCCCAAGTCTGTGGGGCTACAGTGAGCAAGGACGAGAGAGAGTGAGTTTTAGGTATGACAATGAAAAATCAAAAGAAAATCATGTGGAAGGGGAAAAAAAGAACATGCAGAAACAGAGATTTTACAGAATGATGTAAATGTCCATGATGGAGAAAGTGCTTAAGAAGGACCAACTTAAATAAAAACATATGTAAACTCAATTACTAGGTTTACTAGGCAAAAAAATAATCAAGAATAAGAAAAAAAAATCAAGAGAAAGAGATGAAGGGATGAAGGAAAGAGAGGAGAAAGGAAAGAAGGAAGGAGAGGAGGGTGGTTGAGAGAAACCTTCAAGATAAGCTAAAGCATGTCTACCAAACAATCGGCTTAATCTCACTACAGAACTCTAATAGGAGAACTCACGACTAAGCAGTTGTGCAGCCGCTAATGAGCCCTAAAATAAGCCACAGGTGGACCTGGGTACTACTAATGACTGAGCAGCAGATCTCTGTCTTCCTCTGGTGGTTGACTGGGGCTATAACGAACTGCACATTATAGTTCCTGTTGTAGTCTTAGACACTGACTGATGCCACAGGAAGACAAAGAAACATGCACCAAGTGCCTCAAAATGGATCCACTATACACAGCTATGGATGATGATCCTCAATACTGGGATGAACCTGAAATATTTCCACTGTTTCCAAAAACACTATATGATGTAGTTTTGTATCCATGACCTGCTTCTGTGAGCACAAATCTAAATGCACACCTATTCCATAACTGATGTAGCATTGTATGTGTCTATATATATATGGCCTCGTGTCCATGTGTACAATTCAAAGACAACTACCGGTCTGCACACGTTCCGTTCTCACAATCCTGAGAGGATGAGGACGCCGGGATGAAGATCATGTATGAGGGTAACGTCTACAGTCAGATATGTGACATTCCTTACATTCATTTCTTAATCTTTTCTTTTTTACCCCTATCCCTTTCTCTTACACACACACACACACACACACACACACACACGTGACAAACCTGCAGGCAGATGGCGAGATTCACTCTGCAGCCGAAGGAGGTGCTGACGGCACGCGGGTGAAGGCCGAGATCTTTAAACAGCTTGGAGAAAGACTGTGTGAGAGCGATGCGAGGTCTTTCCTCCGCCACCACCACACACGTCCTGACACGGGACAGGTCCAACCCGCGGGACTGTATAAACACACACACACACACACGTGTTGGAATTGTTTACAAACAGTTCATTTGTCTGTGGTTTTTGTCTCTTTTTCAGTCCTAAATAATAATAAAGAATAAAAAAGTACAGACTAATTGACTCTAATTTCATTCCTCACTGCCTGCTGTGGCTTCAGATAGTTTATAAATCCAATTCGATTTTCCCCTGGCCTCATGCTGCTGAGGCTGTAATAACACATACATACATATACAGTCACGCACATAAATAAATACACACACACACACACACACACACACACACACACATGTCTAACCCTAACCACAGTACACAGCGTTTATACATGTGGTTAATAAGACGCTTTCAGCTATAATTAAGTGGCCCTTGCTGATTAAGACTCTGTAATGCTAACCCGTAACTAATGCATGCAGGAACACACAGTGATGGTAGTAGTGTAAAAATCTTGACATCAGCGTGATCCTAAAATCTGCAGCATGATGTTTAATCCACTATATTTAAATTCTAGAGATTTAAGTGTTAGACGTATATAAACTCGTACATATGAGCTCAGTTTGTGACATATTAGTTAGTTAGTAGTTAATATTATAGATTAATTTAATAGTTAATATTGTAGATTAGTTAAAGTAGTTAATATTATAGATTAATTTAGTAGTTAATATTATAGATTAATTTAATAGTTAATATTGTAGATTAATTTAATAGTTAATATTGTAGATTAGTTTAGTAGTTAATATTATAGATTAATTTAATCGTTAATATTGTAGATTAATTTAGTAGTTAATATTATAGATTAATTTAATAGTTAATATTGTAGATTAATTTAGTAGTTAATATTATA
>JAOVVF010000026.1:80619-93255 GCA_028565595.1 Duopalatinus emarginatus
GGAGAGGGAGAGGGAGAGAGAGAGAGAGAGAGAGAGAGAGGGAGAGGGAGAGGGAGAGAGAGAGAGAGAGAGAGAGAGGGAGAGGGAGAGAGAGAGAGAGAGAGGGAGACAGAAGGGGGAGAGAGAGAGAGAGAGAGAGAGAGAGAAAGAGAGAGAGAGTCAGAGTAAGTGAAAGAGTGATAAAGCAGCAGAGACAGAAAGAGAGAGAGAGAGAGAGATACAGAGACTGATGTCAGAAGTTATACAGGGCTGGACAATAATTCAACACATATTATACCTACTGGGTACAGCGTCATTGTGAGTAGGAACTGTGCTCTGATTGGTTACAGGATTATTGTGGGCGGGAACTATGGTCTGATTGGTTACAGAGTCATTGCGTGGGGTAACAGTGGACTCACCCGGTCTCCTGGTCGCACCATGGGCTCCTGTTTGGTCCCCAGTTTATGCAGAATGTTATAGGCAACTTTGATGCTTCGTGACCACAATTTCCCTGCAATACAGATCACACACACACACACACACACACACACACAGAGAGAATATGACTGTAAAGTGGAAATAGTATTATATTATCAAGCGATAAACAAACAATTCATATTAACCAACACCAATAAATATAACCAGTGACCTGCAGTCAGACACAGATGAAATACTTTTCAGTGGAGGATGAACTCAGTGGTCTTACCATACGTGAGGACATACAGGGGCTTGCCATTGGTGTCCATAGTGGTGAGACAGGGGGCTTTAGGGGAGATGGTTCCCCATCGCTGCAATGCCGCCTCTAGAGACGGAGGCCAGTTAGTCACCACTCCAAGCTGCTCCCCTCTCATGGTCAGCATCTGCGCTCCCTCAGGACGAGGCTGGTTGGGGTCGGGCTGCTGAACTGCACCAGTCAACACAGATCTTGTTATAATTCTCTATATTTAGAAGCCCGAGCTTAATCAACCTGCTCAAGGTGGGACTATTTTTAGAACGAGCCAGAACATAATCAGACATAGCGCAGGGAGCATGCTGAAGATGCAGAAGGTCGGAGAAGACCATGAGCTCACCCTCGAGAAGCTCCTCAAAATCGTCAACAAAGAACTCGCGCAGCGGAGGCCGTCTCGGCTGCTTCAGAGTGTTTACCAGTTGCTGGATCTTGGCAGAGACTCGACTGCTGACAGGGACCCCTGAAGATAACACACACACACACACACACACATATAAATGTTAACACACACAGACTGGAGGGCTAGGAACGTCTTGATTGTATTATTATTTCATTTTCATGTCCGTCCAAACAAGACACTCTTATGATTGCTATTGATTAAAGCTTAGGACAGATGCAGAAGCCCAAGTCGACCTCCAGGGAGAAAACGCAGTCATAAAAGAAGCAAATCAATGCTCTCAATCATGACCAATTTCGGAAGATCTATCAGAGGGCGTTCTCTCTCTCTCTGACACACACACACTTGCACACACACAAACACACACAGCCTCACCGTCTCCAGTCTCCATGAGCTCAGCGTTTCCGTACTTCTGGGTGGTGCGGGGGACGGTGGACACCTGTGGTCTCTCCACCTGCGCTGGGAGCTCTGAGGTGTAGGTGGTGACATCTGGAGGGGCTGAGTGGTTCTCTGTGATTTCAGGAGGAACAGGGCATCAGGGTCACAGTAACAGGGACAGTACATTAGGACACACACTGCTCAAAGGGAAAAGAAAGATGGCAGGACGAGGCGATGAAGGAAAATAAGATGGATAAGATGGATTGGGAGATGGAGCAGACAGAGCTAGTGATGGACCAGTGGATGGAGAGGAGATGGAGGACACTGAGGCGAGCCTTTTTTTTTTTCCTCCACGTTGTAATTACAGCCTCTAATTTCCACTCTCTTCGTCCTGTGGGTTTCATTTTCATTCGCTCTTTGGCTGTAAATCCTTCTGTGTGTGTGTGTGTGTGTGTGTCAGATTGATTCACCATTCATCTCCCACTGGTCCATGTGATGCAGTAAAGAGCTGTTCCAGAGCTGCGGTTTATGTCGCATCAGTGTTTACAGGCGCAGGACAACGTACTGCTGGTATGGTTATGATATCTGTGCTATGTGCTGGTCAGTCAGATCGTCTTTAAGGCCAGTGATGATGATGATGATGATGGTGGGGTGTTTGTTTGGGGGTGGGTGAGTGTGTGGTATGGGGGGGGGGGTGGTTTGGAGCACACAGGAAGAATCCTTCATGACAGGTCATGAAGCAGCTCTGAGGATTCAGTTTCGCTCGGCTGAATTTCAGTTTCATTATAAATAAAGGCATGTAAACATTATGTCGTAACAGCGGAGCCTCGGGCCTGCCGGATTGGGAATTACAGCGGATCGGATCAGTGTTCATGGGATCGCGGTCGACAGGTCCTCGATCCGGCAGTGTTTCTCAATTTAGAAATCTTTCACCAAAACGTGTGCATTAGTCACAGAAGTGAGTCACAGCCACTGCAGTTACACAGATAAGGACAGTCAAGTCAGACATACGGAGGTGGAATCTGTCTGAGAGCGTGACTGAGAAAGTGTACAGACCCCCCCCCCCACACACACACACTCACACACCTCATATTACCTCTACAGTACCTCAAGCTGATCAGTGACTTAAGAAAACACCAAACAGCATCTCTGCTTACGTAACACTCCCAAAATAACCAGTCAACACACACACTCACACACACACTCACAGTGACGCAGGTGCTAATGATTTCTCATCAGGCCCTGAGCAGTCACAGAAACCCAGCAAGGAAAGCATAGAGAGCCTCAACTGTTATATCATGTGGTATAACAGCTTCAGAGTGGAAAAGTAGAAGGGCTTTATTACCGGGTTAAAACACCTACTGAGTCTGAGACACACACTGAGTCTGAGACACACACTGAGTCTGAGACACACACAGAGTCTGACATTGAGACACACACTGAGACACACACTGGGTCTGAGACAATCACGGAGACACACACAGAGTCTGAGACACACACACTTAGTTTAAGACACACACTGAGTGTGACACTGAGACGCACACTGAGTCTGACTCTGAGACACAGACTGAGTCTGACACTGAGACGCACACTGAGTCTGACACTGAGACACAGACTGAGTCTGATGCTGAGAGACACAAAGTCTGACATTGAGACATACACTGAGTCTGATCCTTAGACAAACACTATGACATACACTGAGTTTGAGACACAAACTGAGTCTAAGACACAATGAGTTTAAGACACACCGAGACAAACACTGAGGCATGCACTGAGTCTGACACTGAGACACACTGAGCCAGACTCTGAGACACACTAAATCTGAGACACACACTGAGTCTGACAATGAGACAAACACTGAGTCTGGGACACATACTGAGTCTGACACAAAGACACATACTAAGTCTGACACTGAGTCTGATCACACAGTCTGAGCTTGCGAAACACACTTAGTCTGAGTCTGAGACACACTGAGTCTGACATTGAGACACACACTAAGTCTGAGACACACTAAGTCTGAGACACACTGAGTCTGACGATGATGCTGATGCACACACTGCGTCTGTGACACACTGAGTCTGAGTCTGAGAAACACTGAGTCTGATGCTGAGACACACACTGAGTCTGAGACACTGAGTCTGATGCTAAGGCACACGCTGAGTCTGAGACACTGAGTCTGATGCTGAGACACACACTAAGTCTGAGACACTAAGTCTGATGCTGAGGCACACGCTGAGTCTGACGTTGAGGCACACACTAAGTCTGAGACACACTAAGTCTGAGACCCACTGAGTCTGACGATGACGCTGATGCACACACTGCGTCTGGGACACACTGAGTCTGAGTCTGAGACACACTGAGTCTGATGCTGAGACACACACTGCGTCTGAGACACTGAGTCTGATGCTAAGGCACACGCTGTGTCTGAAACACTGAGTCTGATGCTGAGACACACACTAAGTCTGAGACACTAAGTCTGATGCTGAGGCACACGCTGAGTCTGACGTTGAGGCACACACTAAGTCTGAGACCGAGTCTGATGCTGAGGCACACACTGAGTCTGATGTTGAGGCACACACTAAGTCTGAGACTGAGTCTGATGCTGAGGCACACGCTGAGTCTGACGTTGAGGCACACACTAAGTCTGAGACTGAGTCTGATGCTGAGATGCACACTGAGTCTGTGACAAACCGAATCTGTCGCTGAGGCACACACTGAGTCAGACAATAAGACAAACACTGAGTCCGACACTGAGACACACACTGAGTCAGACACTGAGACAAACACTGAGTGTGACGCTAAGGCACACACTATGTGTATTCTACACACATTAGTGTGTGGAATAAGGTCCATCATTTCCCACAAATACACAGTAAACATGCAGAACATAAAATGAGTTGCATGTCAAAGCACAAACACACAATGTCCAGGATGGCGATGGATGAGGGTATGTTTTGTGATAGGGGGTTGGGGGCGCACAGTGTGTATTGTGTTGGGGTTCTGAACGTGTGTTGGGGGTGAAAAGGTGGGCATGAAATACTGACCATCCGACTCGAGGGGTGGCGGCCAGAGGAGATCGGACCCGAACTCGCAGGAGCGACGCAGGGAGTTTCCGTTCTCAGCTACACCGAGTATTGTTTTCCTCTTCAGAGAGAGGTGAGCGATCGGCCCTGGATTTGTTGGGGAGAGAACCAGAACCTTAGAACCTTGGATATTTGGCGCTGATGACAAGATGCTCGCCAGGATGGACAGGACCTCAGACAGAGACACGGTTCCTCCAGCATGACTCAGGTTCGGGCTTCACACATGAGCAGGTTTAAACATACGCATACGCACCTCCCGTTTTATACCCCCCTTAATACCCCCTCATACCCCTCCACCCGCACCCACATTCACTCTCCAGACTTGCTCATGGTTTGTCCTGGTTTGAACCATGATCTTCAGATGGAGCAAATGTGTATGAAAAGTTCTGCTGCTCTTTATTGTGTTGCTCTTCATGTGGCTTCTAACAGCAGCTGTAGGAACAGCTGTGGGGTATGAATAAATAGGTTCCTGGAACTAAATTTTGCACCTGGTTCGTTTAGTGGAAACAGAGCTAAAAAGGTTCCTGCAGTGGAGATCTGGCTTTAATTGTTTAAAGCCCATAGGCACACAGGCTTGTACAGGAACTCACTGTTTCCCTATAAACTGCTCTACCGGTCCCACTGTCTCTCTCTCTCTCTCTTTCTCTCTCTCTCTCTCGCTCTCGCTCTGTGTGTGTGTGTGTGTGTGTGTGTGTGTGTGTGTGTGTGTGTGTCCTTCTGAGCCACGTGTTTACGTTTAAATTGAGCTGCCTGGATTGATTTAACATCTGCACAGTGCAAGGCAACTTCATTCACTGATCACTGCCTCAGAGCACATTTTTTTTATCTGTGCTGGTGTCACTTAGCAGAGGCTAACTGCTAATGACTAAGCGTTAACCAGTTGATGTACCTGCTCGAGAGACACAGAGACAGAGGAGACAGGAGAGGACGAAAAGCAGACAGCAGCAATGGTCACAGTAGTCTTCAAGCGTATTTCGTAACAGAAGAGAAGAGGAGAGGAAGAGGAGGAGGAGGAAGAAGAAGGAGAGGAAGAAAATGAGCAGGAGGGGGAGGACACATGTGCGGTTACCTGGTTTGCCCACGTGCGTCTGGGCGAGGACATCTGCGAGACGGCTGGCGGCGCCGCTCCCTCCGCTCTGCGTGGACGAGGATGAGGACGAGGTGGTGGAGCCGTGGTGGATGGCACGGCTGATCCAGTGCTCCATGCTGGCGCTACCCTGGCTGGAGGTGGGCGTGCCCTCGCCATGAAGCCCCTCCTCCTCTGAGCCAGATGACGTGTCTGTCAGCGGGGGCAGAGACGAGAGCGGGGAGAGGCCTAGTGAGAGTCACTCACACCCATGCTGCGCTCACATCAGACACGACACTGAGAAGAAGCATTTCCCACTGCACTGTCACAACCGGAACCGTGTGTGTGTGTGTGTGTGGTGCAGTATGGTGGTGTAATGTACTGCCAGCCCCATCTTGAGTACCACTTGTTCGTGTTGGTAGCTAAGTCAAGTAGCTGGAACGTCCTGCTATTTCAGGTTAGTGGGGTTTCAGGTATGTGTGCAGTGGGAAAAGTCCTCTATTGGGTGGGCGTGTCAGATAAGGGGCGGGGCTGAGACTCACCTGGAGGTGTATAGGCATCCATGGAAGTCTGTACCACCAGCGAGCGGCGTTTGGACGGCATCGGCACGGCCACCTTCCTCTCTTTGTGTTTGGCGAGAGCGGCTTGAACTGCTTCAGTGTGAACATCTGCAACACACACGCACACACACACACACACACACACACACACACACACACACACACACACACACAAACACAGACACAATAAACGCCTTCTGCATTCTAGTACACACCACAAACTGTTTATTTTTGCTGTGTGTGTGTGTTGCCTTTACATAAAGTCTGTTAGAATGTTCTGATAAGCTGGTATTTGGGGCCAGCCATAGGCTTGTGGTTAAACAACCAGCCTCGTGACCTTAAGGTCCACGGTTCGATCCTTGCAAGACTTGACTGAAGTGCACTTGAGTAGGGCACCTAACCGCCAAATGTGCCCTAGGCACTCAAATAGGATTGTCCACCGCTCCAGGTCATCACTGTCCCTTGGTTTATGTTCACTAGTGTGTATATGTGCATTCATGGGTTAAACGAGGACCAATGCAGAGTGGTCAAAACAGTAGTTCACGTTTACTTAAAGTGAAAGTAAAGTGATTGACCTACAGTGCTTGTACACATAGAAATTGGCCCTCTGCATTAAGACTATTCGTGCAGTAAAACACACACTAGTGGATGCACACTAGGGGGCAGTAAACACACCTGCCCGGAGTGGTGGGCAGCCTTATCCATGGTGTCTGGCAAGCGGTTGAAACCTTAAGCCACAGTTGCCCCAGAGGGTACTAATAACACGACATAGCCTTTCTCAGTGATTAAAACATTTTAATACAAAATGTTAATACAAACTGTTCCGTGTGACTAACAAGACAGATGTGGCCAGCTGTAGTGAACATGACTGCTGACTCACCTGATCTGTAACGTTCGTCCCGGGTGCCCGAGGAACGTCTGCGGTGGTAGCGAGAGGCAGACGACGGAACCATTGGGGGTCTGCGCTCGTGGGCCATTGAGACGTCTAGTCCTGAGTATATCAGAGACAAAGTGAATTATACAGCCGGGGTCTCCGTGGCAACCATGACTCCATTATTACAGTCGGTGGAAAATAGAAAGCCAGACATATCGTCTCTTTACTGAGGAACAGTCCTGCATTTTTCCTGACGGAAGCTGGGATGAATTTCAGCTTGTGCTGGATAAATATTCCAGTTCTGGATATTCCACACGCACTTTTAGGTTTACGGCATTAGATAGACACTAGACAACCAGGTCCATAGAGCATCGTTCACTATTCGCTATTTCACATCTGTCTAAAAACTGTTGGGAGGAAAGTAAAGCAAAAGGTTGTGTCTGAGTTCTGTCCACAACACACACTGAAGCGCCAGAAAAACTGGTACACCAGTCTAAAACACGGTAGGTCCCCTACGCTCCGATGCATGGAATGCACGAGCTTACGGAAACTATTCTGTTAGCAATAAACGCCAGACTTTCTGCAGAACGCATTGCATCGCATCCCAGACGTGTGTGGTGGCGCATTGAACTGTAGGAGGAAACCAAGTGTGTCAGAATGAATGCAGAGACGTTTGTAGATGTACCAGGAGTCCTGTTTAATGCCAGCTAAACAAACATCATACTCGTGTACCAGTTTTTCAGGCACTTCAGTGTGTATGAGAGATGTGTTACAGAGGAGTGGCCAGGTCTTATCTGAACGAAATGAGACATCAGATATCAGTGCACTGTGTGTGCGTGTGTGTGTGTGGAGCATGACTGCAGTGTGTATGTGTGGGTCCGTGCTACAGCCATGATGTCATATACTCACAACCAAACACACTCCTGTTGCCATGGTGACAAACGCAGCTTGCACCAGTGGTGCAGACAAACAGACAGACGGAGAGACGCACACATACGTTGCGGTCATACTCCATAGCCTGGCATTCACACTGCTTAACCTTGTGTTTGCTCTGCGTTAACCCTCGAGGCCTGTGTTCGCGCCGCGCTCACGCTGCGTAACCCTGCGCTCGCGTTGTGTTCACGCTGCATAATGATGCATGACGCCGCACACTTCCTACTGGCAGTGATTTTTCATTAGGCACTGAAATTGCTCCCTGACACTCATGTCTCGACTTCCTGTTGTTTGCCGTGGGACTGGTAGCACCTGAATAGTGTTGGCAGATACGGCAGGCAGGACTCCACAGGTAGCTACAGAACATCTGCTGAACCTCCTGTCTGACACACCATTACAATCATAATGAACAGCACCAGTGTTTACTGTCAAAACAACGGCGCTGTTTTCATTCTGTTACTCAAACGCTCCGGAGCCGTAGAGGTACTGGTTCAGGAACCGTGACTAGGAACCAAAAGGTAGCACAAAAACATCTCAGATAAGATTCAGCTCTGGAAACACTGCCCTTTACACCTGTTGGACATCAACACGTTGCTTTGCACACTGCGGGTCGCTACATATACGTCTCCGTTCCTGTTAAAGCTGTCAGGAAACAGGAAGTCCAAACAGGAAGGACATGCAAAGGACAAATTGAAGATTTTTACCTGGAGGCTGTGGAAGATACGCACCGATCAGTTTAGCCCTCTTCTTCTCGTAACCTTTCTGTGTGATATCACCTGCAAAGGAGGAGGAAAAAAACGTCATCAGCACACGAAACACCACTGCTGACAACCATGATTATAAATAAAAAAAAGACAAAAGCTTTATTAGTCACATAGATCTTTATGAATTTGACTGCATAATTTCCGATAGTTGGGGACTGCATCCATAGGCTTGTGCTTAAGGTTCAATTCTCGCACCGGCAAGACATGACCAAAATGCCCTCAAGCACACCCCCACCTGCTCCCTGGATGCCACGGATAGGGCTGCATCTGTGTCACTGCCCCCTAGTGTGTGTGTTTACTAGTGTGTGTTTCACTGCATGGATGCGGTTAAATGCAGGGGTCAAATTCCTCTGTGTGCAAGAACAGCGGTCAATGAGTCAATTTATATACATCACAGCACAGTCAGAGTCTTTTCTTCACTTATTCTTCACATGTTGGGGTCAGAGGTCAGGGACAGTGATGATACAGACACCTGGGCTACATTTGAAACAGCGCACTCCCATACTGAACGGTACACGAAAGCAGTACGCGAGAATGACTAGCGTGTCCGGATGTGCCGTGTGCATCTAGCAGAACGTGAAAAGTCCTGGAGCTCTGAATCCCCTGAATCGGGAGACTTTTTTTTCCAAGTTATTAAAATGGACTGATCTGTCATGTGGTCGTTTATTTTGCACTGTATTAATGACATTTCGGACAGAGCCTAAGAAGAGTGTAACGTTACTGCTGCTAATAAGGTTAGTCGTATTTATATATCTTCTAAGGTAAAAAATTTCATCTCAAGATAAAGATCAATAAAATGTGAATTATCTGCCATGTCAAAGAATAATAACTAATAATAATAACTGCTTGACACTGTCTCTGTGCAGAGCAGGAATTCATGACCGAGGAACTGGCATGAAGAGTGAAGAGTGGGGTTTTTAATGAACAGTGGGACTCTTACAGCTGTCATGTGTCAGGCTGCGTCTGAAATAATATACCTGAATACTAACTACTAGCTTGGAGCCGTACTGCTTAACCGCATACATTTCTAGTACGCGAGGGTGTAGTATTTACACAACCTTGGACGCACTCGATCAGCCTTCTTACCAACAACCTTTGACCCAAGACGTCACACCAGTTGAGTACCCACACAATTATTCATAAGTTTCAATTTTATTTAACTTTAATGAAACATTAATGAAAGTCTGTAATTAAAAATGTTTCCTCAGCTCAGCCTACACTGATAATCATAAACTCTCTCCGTCTGGTTTACAGATAAAACAGGCTCTCAGTTGGCTCGCAGTGCATTATGGGATATGTCAGGTTTGGATAGTGTGCTGGCGGAGCGTACTAGAAAATCTCTCCCGAACTGGTAGGACATCCGGGAACCTTTCACATACTACCTGATACATACTAGCTATTCAGACGCACTACATCGTGTTGCATACTAGATTCGCATACTAACTAGTATGCAGCCCGAGTGCGCCCAAGGTTGTGCATACTGCATTGACGGTAAAACAGTACGCACAGCTTTTGAGTATGTACTGCTTGAGTATGCAATTTGGGATGCAGCCCTGGAATGGATAGGCTTAATGGTCTTACTTAAGAGCCCAACAGGGGCAGTTTGGACGTGCTGGGGCCTGAACCCTTTAACCTTCTGATCAATTACTCCTTAACTCCTTAGAGCCTTAACCACCTGCTTTGTTGAATAAACTCCAGGACAGAAGACTTCACTGCTATCATAGATGGAGCGTCTCAGCTGTTTAATTTGAGTGCTCAGGGGGCAGGTTGAATGAATGGACCTGGTCTTTCAGGATGAGAGAGCAAGAGAGAGGAGAGGCAAACAGTGTGATGTGTCATGATTAATGCAGCAGCGCTTTACTCTTTGATGCTCGTCACCAAATGTTAGCCATGAACGTTAGCTTTTTTCATCTATCTCGAAACTAGGAGATGATGTGATGCAGAACGAACACGGCAGAGAGCAGAGACCTAACTCCTCCCTACACCAATAACCGCCATTTAACAACCGCCTCTAGTTTTAACGTCAATCCACAACCTGTCCGCGGGCGTCTGATCCCTCAGGACCTCGCTCTGTTTCCCTGGAGCTTTTCTCTGAGGAGATAAGGACGAAGATGAATCAGGATGAGAGAGAAGAGGAGATGTTGCAAAAAAAAGAAACGGGATGATTCACTTCCTTGCTCCCACGCGCCGACATTCAAACGTCCCTCACTAGCGTAAAAAAACGTCCTGTTCATTCTCAGAGAAAAATCCAGCCCACCTTCACATCCTCCTTCTTCTCATCGTTTTACCGAGTCTCTCCTCCCTCGCTGCTCCTCATACACATCTGGAGCTCCGAATCCACTGAAGTGACAGATAACAACGCTACTAACATAAAGAAAGACTTGCTAATGTGTCAACACTTTCAGCTTGACAGAGTCGTTCTGAGAAAACACTTGCTCCTGTGATTGGGGAAAACACAGCGCAGGACGTTTTACTGTCAGCCGAGCATAACTGATCCAGTCTGTACCTTTTACTTACACACACACACACCTACACACACACACACGTGTTCCTTTATGGGGCCAGATCGGGGGTCAGTGTGTATCTGTGAGTAAGTCAGAGGTCCTGATCAGACAGACAGGGCAGATTTAGCCGGGAGCCGTGATGTGGGAAATTATTTCGACAGAGCGATTTACGATCCACGTTTCAACCTTCACACGTTTTTCTTCAGGGATTAAAGTTAGCAGAACTTTAACAGAGCATATACTTTTATCTGCACTGAGGGATGAGTTGGGAGAACATATTTGATGTGTTTCCCACACTGGCTTTGACATTTTCGGCAGCCACTTTCGCGTCAAACTGTGGACAGTTCTCGTTGCTTTACAGAATAGGCAAGCTCATGCCTCTTAGGGGACCTTCCAAGAATTCGACTTGTGTACCAGTTTTTCTGTCACTATTTGCCTACTGAAGAATGTGACCTCTGCATTTAGCCCATCTGTGCAGTGAAACACACACACACACACACACTTAGTGACCACTAGGGGGCAGTGAACACACTTGCCCAGAGCTGGAGGGCCAGCTCCAAACCACGGCGTTGGGGGAGTTAAGTGCCTTGCTCAAGCGCAGTACAGTCATGTTTTTTGTCTGTTGCGGGAATTAAACCACACGGCCACGGCTGCTTTTTCTTTGCAGTATCCCAGTTTGTTAGGAAGTTAGGGTCAGTCAGGATACTGTCTCTATGGAGCACTGTTGGGCCCTTGCTAAAGGGTTCCTCAGTGGTAGCCTGGCAGTGCTGAGGCTTGAAACCCCAATCTGTACCAGTTTGTCTTGTACACAGTGACTGGGGCTCTGATATTTTATACCAACAGACTAACAATGGGAACCGGTAACACTATCTGTCTATCTAACAGTCTATCTAACTGTCTGGGAAATGTGTGTATGATAAAACAGGAAGTATCAGATAACACACACACACACACACACACACACACACACACACATGTTTATCATTCTGCCTGAACAGTAGATACGGCCAAATGCCCAGTTATTAAACAGGGTTATTTGATTTTCTATAATAAACAAAAATATAAACGCAACACTTTTGTTTTTTTCCCCTATTTTTCATAAACTGAACTCAAAGATCTTAGACATTTTCTACATACACAAACAGTGTATTTCTCTTAAATATTGTTCACAAATTTGTCTGAATCTGTGTTAGTGAGCACTTCTCCTTTGCCAAGACAATCCATCCACCTGACAGGTGTGGCAGATCAACATGCTGATTAGACAGCATGATTATTGCACAGGTGAGCCTCAGGCTGTGTCCGAAATGGCATACTTGAATACTACCTACTAGTTTGGAGCGAGTATATACTATTTAACCGCTAATCTAG
>JAOVVF010000026.1:98274-112098 GCA_028565595.1 Duopalatinus emarginatus
GTCTCGTTTACAAATAAAACAGGCTCTCAGTTCGCTCGCAGTGCATTATGGGATACGTCAGACTCGGATAGTGTGCTTGGTGGAGCGTACTAGAAAATCTCTCCCAACCTAGTAGGACAACTTTTCACATACTACCTGTTACATACTAGGTATTCGTGTTGCATACTAGATTTGCATACTAACTAGTATGGCAGTATGCCATTTCGGACGCAGCCTCAGATTGGCCACAATGAAAGGCCACTCTAAAATGTGCAGTTTTATCACACAGCACGATGCCACAGATGTCGCAAGTTTTTATGGAGCGTGCAATTGGCATGCCGACTGCAGGAACGTCCACCAGACGAGCAGAATATCAGCGTTGTGAATCGAGTGGCCCATGGTGGTGGTAGGGTTGTGGTATGGGCAGGCATAATGGACAACGAACACAGGTACATTTTTTGATGGATTATCTCGGCAAAGGAGAAGTGCTCACTAACACAGATTTAGACAAATTTGTGAGCAATATTTGAGTAAAAAAAGACTTTTTGTGTACATAGAAAAAGTCTTAGATCTTTGAGTTCAGTTCATGAAAAATGGGAGAAAAAACAAAAGTGTTGCGTTTATATTATTTGTTCAGTATGTATTTAAATATGTTAAATATGTAACATTTGCACTCTTTCAGTTCTCCTGCTGAAGATGTGTCACACTCTGAGGGATTTATCGCTCGGCCGAGCGAGAGTGTGGGAAAAAAGGACCGATTTCCATCTCTACATATTTGTCTGCGCACAACTCTGCCATGTGGAACAGACACCCCTCTCGTTTTCAGTTTGCCTCGAACGAGTCCATCATCCTGAAGCTGAGACGTCCGCACAGCAGAGACACCGAGACAGACATAATCCTCCTGATGCTGACGTGATATCAGGTAAGCGCGGGGGTGAATTCCACCTGCCGAATGAGATTAATTCTCACCCATCATTCTGAGATGATAAATAAAAATCAGACTCGTCTCCATTTCCTGTCTCTCACTCTAGGAGGGACAGGTCCTTCTTTATAAAGACGGTTATTTTTGCTTTCTCTGAGCAGAAAGCCAAAAACGCTCATTTGCATTTAGATTAGCTGGTTAAAGTGACAGATTCTCCCAGAAGCGCCTTCTTCAGTCGGTTTGGCAGCTCGAGCACGTCAGTGACCGCTGGCCTGAGGAGACACGTCTGGGGGGTAAATCCATCCAAATCCTGCTTTTATACAGAGACTTCTCCATCCAGATGTGAACATGGACAGAGGATGTATAGCCTGAAGCTCACCACACACACACACACACACACAAACGCAAGTGGCGGTGGTGCGATCCAGTTTAGTGATTATGGCTATTAACCGATAAGCTGGAACGAGCCCACCTAAGGACAATACTGTTATACAGGTGCAGCCGTAGGCTTCTGGTTAAGGATCAAGCCTTGCGACTTAAAGGTCCCCAGTTTGATCCCCGAATTCCTCTGTCACTTCACAATTGTCCTCTTATATATGATCATACTCAAGAGCTTGACACACTCTAACAACTATAACACGTGAATAACACACTGTTATGATAACCTTATGATACTTTCACATGTGAAAGTGAAAGTGAAACAATTGACTGGGCTTGCACAAGAGGAATCTTACCTCCACATTTAACCCATCGGTTCAGTGAATCACGCCCACTAGTGCACGCATTCGCTAGTAGGCAGTGAACACACTTGCCCAAAGTGGTGGGCTGCTCCTATCCACGGCACCTGAAGAGCAGTTGGGGGTTAAATGCCTCGCTCAAGGGCACTTCAGTCATGTCTTGTCGGTACTGGAGGCCTTCCAGTCACAAGACCGGTTCCATAACCTGGAGCCAGGCCTGCACCCCAACACATCCTTGTAACACACATGTATAGCAGAGGTGTGTGATGTAGTTATCCTGTGCTGGAGCTGAGAGGTGATCAATCTTAGTGCGCTTTCGCATCACAGCCACTTGTTAGTCTTCGTATTTAACATGCGCACAACATCGGTTCTACCATAAATCACTGCGGTTCTGCAGAGAACCTTAAGTTTCAGACCTGCACTGAGACTGAGGGCAAATACTCAATGAGTATGATCACTGTGGAAATCTATCTGCCCCTGTCTTTGTCTGTCTGCATCTCTCACACACACACACACACACACACACACCCTCGTTCTCGCTCTCGTTCTTTCTCTCTCTGTCTGACCTCCCTCTTTCTCTTTAAGTGGTAGTCTGGCGGAGAGGTTTCAGCTCTTCTAGTGTTCAATAAAGCCCCGCTGCACTGGATTGCCTTCAATCAAATTAAAAACATTACAGTGTGGCTGGAGTCGATGCCATCACTGTAGTGTTGGAGTAGACGCTTCCACTTCAGAGGAGGACCGTAGTAAATATCCGACTCGGGAGAACGCCGAAGGAACCCGATGCCCCGTGGCAGCTACAACTCCTGAACCCATTATCCCAACAATAAACCAATTACGGTCGCATGACACGGCTCGTGCATCTGTTGATCTCACTATTCATCCAGACAAGGAGTGGAAGAGCTCAAGATCAGTAGTTGAGCACACACACACACACACACACGTCAGCCTGTTTTATTATAGCCATAGGTTGTGTCACCAAACAGATGAGTGAAATGACTAAAGTGATGAACAGGCGGAGGACAAGCTGTACAAAGATCAGAAGCAGTGTGTAGGAGAACTCCACCATGCTGCCCGGATGGGACTGATATGAGACAGAACAATAAGCCTGAACACACACACACACACACAGAACCAGAACAAGCCACTCACAAAGAACCAGAACGTGCAGCTCAGACACACAGTACTCAAGTGATTGTCACCTGAGTATGACTTCATTATATCAGAATGCCTTCAGTGTAGATCTATGGACTGAACGGAATAATGTTATAATGTAACCTTAGCATAACGTAAACACGGAATAATGTAACCATGTTGCAGCATGACCATGGTAACTATAGTATAACATAATCATGCTATAATATAGCCATGTTATAATGTAACCATGTAATAACATGACCATAGTATAACATAAGCATGTCTGAATTAAATCGTGGTATAACATAACCATGTTATAATGTAACCATGGTATGATATAACCATGGTATAACGTAACCATGTTATAACTAGGGGTGCTAAATAAATAGTTTCTTAAAATATTGCGATTCCTAGTCCTGGCGATTTTGAATCGATTCAAAATAAATTAAATCATTTAAATAAATTAAATTACTCCCGAGCGTACTGCATATGGTATTACGTGTCCACTCGGCCACTGTAGAAGAAGGCCGTCTAGGCCACCGTACAGCAAACTAGTTAGACAGCTCTCTTGCTAGCTAAACTAAACTAAATATAAACACAGTAATGCACTATGACTTTAAAGTCTGTGTTTTATTTTCAGGTCAAGGTTAATGCACAGCGGTAGACTGAAGTCTATGTTCACTTTTGTTTGTATTAATATATTTCGAGGTATTTGTTCATCGATTTTTTTATTTAGAAAAAAAGCCAGACAGCTAAACTTGTTAAACTCCTGTTTTTGGTATAAAAATAAAATGATGCAGAAAGATCTGATACAGTAAGAAACCTAAAAGTGTTGTTTTAAATAAATGTTCTATATTTTTACATTGTCTTTTTGTGTTTTCGTCTTGTCAGCCACATAATTAAAAAAAAAATATATAAACCATGTGAATAGAAAAAATTCCTGAATCGAAAATTGAATCGTAACCCCAAAAAATCGGAATTGAATCGAATCACCAGACACTGAGAGATTCGCACCACTAATTATAATGTAACAATATTATAACATAACCATGTTCTAAAGTAAACATGGTGTAACCCGACTATGTCAGTTTGCAACCATGTTATAATGGAATATAACAGACTTGGGCTTGGTCTGTAGTCAGGCTTTATTATTTCTGCTGAAAGACAATGAAATATAATTACGAAGACAAATATATAATATAATGCAATATAATATAATATAATATAATATAAATATACTGTCTTAACCCCACCCACTCACTTTGAGTCTCGCCCACTCTGTCTCAGCCCCGCCCCCTCTGTCTCTATGCCAAACGCTATACAAATGTCAGGATAATGAGTACAAATTAGAATTCGTTTTAGCTCCCGTCTGATTTAAAAGGAGCAGATATTTATTTTAGTGAGACTCAGAAAAAAAAGGAGTACATCTAATTTTACTCTACACACTGCTGAATCATTTGTCCGAGTGTGAAAGAGAGTGAGCGAAACTCTGAGCAGAAGGGTCGCATTTCTGCTCCTCTGACTCTTTCGTATTGGATGCAGATCAAAGCCTTTTGCACCAGAGCCCAATGACATCACATGTTTCCATGGATACTCCTTCTGTCACGGAGGATGGCCACGGAGATAACGTGATGGCTTACACATGCAGAACTCACACAAGAGGCCTTCACACAGAAGTCCGTTCTGCTCGGCTAGTGCACGCGGCAGAACCTGACCACAGTCTGTCCACTTGGCAGCCATCTTGGCCACGTCCCCTACACAGTTATTTGCAGCCTCCTGTAGTGTCTATGTAAATGGAGCAAGACCCACAATGTCCAAATGGATTAACAAGCTGACATTTCACACATGGATTAATCGTCACTGCTTGAGTTGGAAGAAAAGAGAATTAAATAATGTATAACTTTTGGCTCCAGTAACATAAACACATATTTTTCACTAGCTGCCAAGGTAGCCTGGTAGCTTCTGACTCAAGTCATAAGGCTGAACAAACTCCAGTTCGCTGCTAGACCTCTCATCTGACCACAGCATTACACTGTAAAACATTCAGAGGTCAGGTGTAGAAACAGTGTGTGTGAAGAACGAACTAAAACGACTAGGTTCAGGAACTACTATTATGTTCCGGGACTGCAACTAGGTTTAGGAGCTGTAACTAGGTTAACTGCGTAACTAGGTCCTGCGACTAGGTCCCAGAACTTTGACTAGGTTCAGGATTGGCGTCAAGGTTAGGAACAGCTTCTAGGTTCAGGAACTAAGACTAGGTTCAGGAACTGAGGATAGGTTAAGGAACTGAGACTAGGTTCAGGAACTAAGACTAGGTTCAGGAACTGAGGATAGGTTAAGGAACTGAGACTAGGTTTAACAACTATGACTAGGTTCAGGAAATGTTTTGGAGGAGCGACTAGGTTCAGGAACTATAACTAGGTTCAGGAACTATGACTAGGTTCAGGAACTATGACTAGGTTCAGGAATTATGACTAGGTTAATGAACTATGACTAGGTTCAGGAACTATGACTAGGTTCAGGAACCACAAATAGGTTCAGGAACTATGACTAGGTTCAGGAACTACAACCAGGTTCAGGAACTATGACTAGCTTCAGGAACTATAACCAGGTTCAGGAACTATGACTAGGTTAAACTATCAATAGGTTCAGGAACTATAACTATAACTATAACTAAGTTCAGATACTATGACTAGGTTCAGGAACTACAACCAGGTTCAGGAACTATGACTAGGTTCAGGAACTACAACCAGGTTCAGGAACTATGACTAGGTTCATAAACTATCAATAGGTTCAGGAACTACGATTAGGTTCATGAACTATGACTAGGTTCAGGAACTATGACTAGGTAGACTGGGCGGAGCATGCAGGAAGCAGGACACCAGGACACCAAAAACACACTCTGCAGCAATTTGGTCCTAAACAACCGAGTCGAGTAACACTCCATCTGTAAAGAGAAACAGCAGCATCAGGGACAGAGACGGGTGTTAATATTCCAACTGTGTTTTCTCTCAGCTCAAAGTGTGTGTGTGTGTGTGTATGTCTGTGTGTCTGTGTGTGTGTGCTCGTGTGTGTGTGTGAGTGTGTGTGAGTGCCTAAGAGAGAGAGCAGCTCCAGCAGCTCGGAGGATGCGAGGACCCTGCAGGAGGAGTTAAAGCTTCTCAAGGTCACTGAGTTTCTGCCAAAATCAAACACATACACATACCCATACACACACTCACACTCTCTCTCACACACGCACACACACACTGCGTCATCCTGTGGTGTCTTCACTCAGCTCAGCATCATCAAAGTGGTTTGTTCTGGACACCAGAAAACACCACAATACACCACATAACAGAGCAAATAACACCATATTTCATACTGACACACACACACACTCTCTCTTTCTCTCTCTCTCACACACACACACATACACGCACAAACATTCCTGCTCTCATCTGGCATTTTAGAAAGTAGTACATGAGAACTGGTAGTGTATCTGAATATACAGTATACATCAAACAGTATGGAAAAAGTCACCAGGTGCACCAGGAGCCTTTTTTGAAATATGCGAATACAGCACACTGTGGTCTGATTATCTATCCCATGATTCATCTGGAGCTGTGAAGGTGTCCGAAGTTGATGAAGAAAATGGAGGCAAGCAAGCAGTCGGCTGATTACAGCCAGAAAAATAAAAATGTTACAAATGTTATGATCATGTACACTATGACATGCCAGAAAAACTGGTACAGACAAGCCTACGCAAAATACATAGCAACCCCGCCTATGCATGTCACTGCGACAGACAGTTTTGGAAGCTTCATAATGCTAAGAGGTATGTTTAACTGGCATTCCATGGGACCCCTGGTACGTCTACAAACGTCTCAGACAGGTAAACGCTATATGTGCCTTCTTTCTGTTTCTCTTCATTCTGCATTCATTCACACCACACACCTCTAGACGGCAGGTATTCTGGTATTGGGACCAGAAGGTCCTGTGTTCAATCCTTGCAACAGACAAGGCATTAACGAGGCTCTAACTGCTCCCCATGTGCCGTGGTTTGGGGCTGCCCACTGCTCCGGACAAGCATGTTCACTACCCCTAGTGTTCACTAGTGTGTGTGTGTGTGTGTTTCACTGCGCAAATGGGTTTAATTCGGAGGTCACATTCCTCAGTAGAGACTTTACCGGGACCTATGCTACAAGTTGGCTTAGTGGAGAACAACACACACATTTTGTCTGATTTTAAGATTTAAGATAATTTGGTGAGATCGCGTAAATACTGCACACTCGCTTACTTGACAGAGCCTACTGCTTTACCGGTCCAGCAGTGTGGATTGGATCCAATCTAGTATGTACTGTTTACCTTTTCAGAAGCAGCCTAAGAGAAGAACTAAAGCCGAACCCAGTCCTCCACCTGTTAATGATCTCAGATCAGGGGAATGAGGACAATGTGGCAGTGTCTCCGTCTCATACTGTGGTGGTTTAAAGAGTCAGTACTGTGCTGGTATGAAAAAAAAACGGACTGAGGTGTTTGGTTAAGATTATCAGCGATAAGATCAACTTTCTCACAGACTTTATTTAGAAACAGCCGTTTAAAGATTTGTGTATCGAATCCTGAAAAACCTGATACACCACATCTATCATGATTTCTAAACGGAAATCGCGGGAATCGTACATTTATTTTATCATTTATACACAGACACACACGCTGGGGTGAATGTCTCTTTCTCATACCCCCCCCCCCCCCTCTCTCAGTGTGTCTGCTGTAAGTCAAAATGCCACCGCTTACTGAGACTAATGAAGCCAATTAACAGTGCAGACAGGGCACAGCCTACCTCCGAACACCTTCCTCAAAACACAAACACACACACACACACACACACACTCATAGACTGGTTGAAAGAAGATAGATAAATAAAGTGGGTGATAAAAATCAGGAGAAAAGAAACCCCTTATCTGTCTGGAGAGAACAGAGACGAGACAAGACAAGTGCGGGAATGTGTGACCGTTCTTCTGACTTTATAGATGCTATAAAAATATCACCAGGCATTTAGAGAACCAGAGTTTTTGGAGCTGGTGGGTTATTTTAGCATTCCATGTTCCTCATAACACGCTGTATTTTTGTGCGCTGGACTGAACAAGGAAATCCAGCATATGGGAATACTGCACAGGGGGATACAGCACTCAGAAATACAGGACAGGGAATACAGCACCCAGGACTAAAGCACAGGGAATACAGCAGAGTGGAATACAGCACAGGGAATACAGCACAGGGGAATACAGGTCCCATGAATACAGCACAGGGGAATAAATCACTCATGAATACAGCACAGGGGAATAAAGCACTCAAGAATACAGCACAGGGAAATACAGCACAATGGAATACAGCCCTCAGGAATACTGCACAGGGGAAAACAGCACCCAGGACTACAGCACAGGGAATACAGCACAGGGAATACAGCACTCAGGAATACAGCACCCATGAATACAACACAGGGAAATAAATCACTCAGGAATACAGCACAGGGGGATACAGCACAGGGAATACAGCACTCAGAAATACAGCACGGGGAAATAAATCACTCAGGACTACAGCACAGGGGGATACAGCACTAAGGAATGCAGCACAGGGGAATGCAGCACTCAGAAACACAGCACAGGGGGATACAGCACTCAGGAATACAGCACGGGGGAATACAGCACAGGGAATACAGCACCCAGGAAAACAGCACAAGGGAATACAGCCCCCAGGAATACAGCATAGGAAAATACAGCACAGAGGGATAGAGCAGCCAGGAATACAGCACCCAGTACTACAGCACCAAGGAATACAGCACAGGGGAATACAGCACAGGAAATACAGCACAGGGGAATACAGAACAGAGGTATACAGCACCCAAGAATATAGCACAGGGGAATACAGCCCTCAGGAATACAGCACAGGGAAATACAGCACCCAGGAATACATCACCCAGGAATAGAGCACAGGGAATACAGCACCCAGGAATACAGCACAGGGGGATACAGAACCCAAGAATACATCACCCAGGAATAGAGCACAGGGAATACAGCACCCAGGAATACAGCACAGGGGGATACAGGACCCAAGAATATATCACCCAGGAATAGAGCACAGGGAATACAGCACCCAGGAATACAGCACAGAGGGATACAGAACCCAGGAATACAGTACAGGGGGGTACAGAACCCAGGAATACAGCACAGGGAAATACAGCATAGGCAATACATCACCCAGGAATACAGCACCCAAGAAAACAGCACAGGTAATACAGCACAGGGGAATACAGCACAGAGAATACAGCACCCAGGAATACATCACCCAGGAATACAGCACAGGGAAATACAGCACCCAGGAATACATCACCAAGGAATAGAGCACTGGGAATACAGCACAGGCAATACATCACCCAGGAATACAGCATCCAAGAAAACAGCACAGGGAATACAGCACAGGGAAATACAGCACAGAGGAATACAGCACAGGGAATACAGCGCCCAGGAATACATCACCCAGGAATACAGCACAGGGAAATACAGCACCCAGGAATACAGCACAGGGCAATACAGAACCCAGGAATACAGTACAGGGGGATACAGCACAGGCAATACATTACCCAGGAATACAGCACCTAAGAAAACAGCACAGGGGAATACAGCACAGGGAATACATCACCCAGGAATACAGCACAGGGAATACAGAACCCAGGAATACAGCACCCAGGAATATAACACAGGGAATACAGCATAGGGAAAATATATAACAGGGGAGAACAGAGTACAGGGGAAATACAGAACACACAGAGCTACAGAACACACAGAGCTACAGAACACACAGAGCTATAGAACACACAGAGCTATAGAACACACAGAGCTACAGAATCGCAAAATCCGCGATGGGACTGAAGCTGTCAGTGATTAAGTAACTGGTGTAGATATCAAAACAGCTGTCAATCAAAATGGGATTCAGCCTTTCAACTGATCCTCCAATAATCTTACAGAAGCTCCAAATCTGGACCCGCTCACAGCTCCATTCACCCCCAGAGACGCTCGGCACCCAGGGGCGGGACAAAATCATGGCATTTATCCAACGACCGGCAAGTCTCAAAGTAATGAAAAAAAAACCGTTCTGTGCAGTCCTGTTGAAGTGAATAGACGCTCAGCTTCTATGGGCAAATGCACTAATGCTACAGAGCTATAGAACACACAGAGCTACAGAACACGCAGAGCTACAGAACATGCAGCGCTATAGAACACGCAAAGCTATGGAACACACAGAGCTACAGAACACACAGAGCTGGAGAACACAAAGCTATTTAAAACACAGAGATATAGAACACAGAGATATAGAACACAGAGATATAAAACACAGAGATATAGAACACAGAGATATAGAACACACAGAGATATAGAACACACAGAGATATAAAAGACAGAGATATAGAACACAGAGATATAGAACACTTATCAGAACCAGTGGTGGCTGCTGGTCTTACAAAAAGGGGAAGCTCATTGTTGGCTTACATTATGAAATTTGTTAATTTATTTAAATTATTTACATAAATTCTGGCCTCCGTGCCTTTTTTAAGAAAATGGCCTGCGATCCTATCGTACCAATAGGCGTTTTTTCCTAGGACTTGACCAGTGTCCTCTCAGTGGTCAGCAGAGCTAGCTGTTATATCAGTAAAAGGCCCTGTTTGTTTGACTGCTTCATTAAGTTTTGCCACTTGAATGCGAGCACCTTCATTAATTGCATGTTCAACCATGACTCTGCCCAGGCAACTTTACACATACACTCACATGTTCATTGCTCTTATCATGCCTTTTACATGCCCAGTCAAAGTTAGACAGATCCCCAAAACCCAGTTTTGACCAGAGAAGACATGATGCCTGAGATGATTTCATCAAGAGGCATGGCCAACAGTACATTTCTTTGTCACAGCACTTCCAGTCAGCCAGTTAAATCTGTCATACCAGGAGAGCTGAAAAGAACTGTTACCTTTCCCCACTTTTTTGCACCAAATCAATCTTAGGTGTTGATCTGCCCTGCTGTTTAACTTTAAATTCTCCTCATAAAGAGGACTATCAAATGGCTTTGCCAAATTCAGGTCGACAATATTAGCATTGTCTGCCATTGTGTGCACCTTGCTAGCTGGCTAGTTCACTCCGACCTAGCGAACAGTATGAATGATTGATTAAATGAACTAACGAAACGATATTAAACTCTACAGAACACACAGAGCTACAGAACACACAGAGCTATAGAACACACAGAGCTACAGAATCGCAAAATGAACGATGGGACTGAAGCTGTCAGTGATTAAGTGACTGGTGTAGATATCAAAACAGCTGTCAATCAAAACAGGATTCAGCCTTTCAACTGATCCTCCAATAATCTTACAGAAGCTCCAAATCTGGACCCGCTCACAGCTCCATTCACCCCCAGAGACGCTCGGCACCCAGGGGCGGGACAAAATCATGGCATTTATCCAATGACCGGCAAGTCTCAAAGTAATGTAAAAAAAACGTTCTATGCAGTCCTGTTGAAGTGAATAGACGCTCAGCTTCTATGGGAAAATGCATTGATGCTACAGGAATGTATGAGAAGTTAACAAAACCGAGTCAGATGATTTGTGATAAGTAGCTGATTCCAAACGAACATGTCTTGGAGATAAACGTGTTCTAACACATTTGTAGTCAATGAAATGTTTGCACAACTGTACGTATTTAACCATTTAATTTTTTGACATTTTAGGGGAAGCTGAGCTTCCCTTCTAGTCTTAGAGAGATCCCCACTGCACAAAGCTCTAGAACACACAGCACTATAGTACACACAAAGCAAGAAAACACAAAGCTCTAGAACACACAGAGATATAGAATACACAGAGCTACAGAACACATAGAGCTACAGAACACTCAGAGCTCTAGAACACACAGAGCTATAGAATACACAGAAATACAAACACACACAGAGAACGATAGAACACAGAGAACTACAGAAAACACAAAGAGAACTAGAGAACACACACAAAGCTACAAGACACACAGAACTGCAGAGCTATAGAACACAAAGAACTATAGAACACACAGAGAACTATAGAACACAGAGAACTATAGAACACACAGAGCTATAGAACACAGAGAACTATAGAACACACAGAGAACTATAGAACACAGAGAACTATAGAACACACAGAGCTATAGAACACAGAGAACTATAGAACACACAGAGAACTATAGAACACAGAGAACTATAGAACACACAGAGAACTATAGAACACAGAGAACTATAGAACACACAAAGCTATAGAACACACAAAGCTATAGAACACACAGCACTATAGAACACACAGAGCTATAGAACACACAGAGCTATAGAACACAGAGAACTATAGAACACACGAAGCTGTAGATCTTGGTTCTCGATTCTAATCTGCTCACAATGTGGTGCTTGTCTGTTCATTTTGTCTTTGGCCACACAGCCAACAATGTGTTTAAGGCAACCCCTTCACACTGAAACAGTAGGACAGTCTGTTCCCCCACATGGCGTTTCATCTTTTTTGTAGTGGGGCAATTAGTTGTGGGGTATTATGGATGGCACTGCCTAATCTGCCCACCCTAACCACCCCTCACTGCATATAGCTGTAGTATACACAGAGGTTATGAATGAGGAGTGTTAGTGTGTAGGTATGTGGGTCTCACAGGAGAGCACAAAAAAATAGAGCAACTGTCGCCATGGCAATAGTCTGAATGCCATGTCCCTGTGGGCTCTCTAATGAGAGGCTGAACAGGTGTGTGTGTGTGTGTGTCACCAGAGCCAGGCATCTTTAACACACCCTCATATATGACATTCACTAAATTCTTCGAGATGACACATATGTGTAGGCCAGGGCACCATGTATAACGGTGTATTAGACTGAAGCTAGCATTCAACGCCGTGCTCAGGGTCACGGGGTCATGGGGTCATAAGGTCATGAGGTCATGAGGTCACGAAGCCAAAGGGGTCATAAGGGGGGATTAAAAATGCTTTGACCCAAGCAGCAGAGATTTAGCTGTGGGGACAGTGGAAAAGAGGTATCGCAGAGCAGAGGTTTAATTATGTTGATCGAGGACAAAGGTGTGTGTGTGTGTGTGTGTGTGTGTGTGTGTGTTCTCTTGGAGTACGGTTCCGTTCTACACTTCCGAATGTGATTACATATTCATTATTTTCTGCACAGCGAACAGCCGTCAGATGCACCGAGGCACACTTGATCATAGATTAGATTGTAATTCAGTTTTATTTGTGCAGCTCTTCTCCGCAGCAGCGCTACAGACGTGTGGATGAAGAACGGCACAGCCGAGATGCGGATGTGACTTTTTAAAATCTTCTTCTCCGGCTCTCTGATGCATTTTTAATGAATGAATCTGTCACAGGAGGAACAGGAGGAAGGAGAGAGAGGGGGAAGGCGGAGCCACAAGACTTCCCCATCGCCAAGACGGTTACCATGGCAACAAAACCACACTCTCGCCTTGTGAAAGGAGGCAACAATCTGAAGAAAATAATGAAATAAAAAACGAGATGGTCCTGGAGCTGAATGTTTCTTCCTGTTGCATCATCACTGATCAGCCAATAGAAAGGTTTCGGGCACCTGAAGCAGCACAGAGTTTACAGCTGAGAGTTCAGACCTGGGCAGGTGTCTCCATAATGCCCATGATGTCAACACTGTCCACTCTAAATCAAACCCCTTACTCTGTGTAAACTGACCCACCTCGACTTCTACCAAACTGCCCCACTCCATGCCCAGCCTCTACCAAACTGCCCCCCTAGCCTCTCCCTGTGTGTCCCGAATCAGACACACATTATTATACATTATGTGTCTGTTAATTACAGCAGTGGTTCTCAACCGGTGGGGCGCGCCACTCTCCCGGGGGGGCTCGGATACTCTCCCGGGGGGGCGCGGACACTCTCCCGGGGGGGCTCGGACACTCTCCCGGGGGGGGCGCGAGTAGGCTAGGATGAGGGAAATGTTATATTGTGAGGTGACCTGTTGGTGGCGGTAGAGAGGTTAAG
>JAOVVF010000026.1:129298-150762 GCA_028565595.1 Duopalatinus emarginatus
GACTAACATACCAACACGCTAACACACTAACACATGAACACATTGACATGAACACTATCAGACTAACATACCAACACGCTAACACACTAACACATGAACACATTGACATGAACACTATCAGACTAACATACCAACACACTAACACATTAACATACCAACACACTGACACCAACACTACCAGATTAACACACCAAACACACTAACACTAACACACCAAATACACTAACACTAACACTAACACACTAACCCAGTAAATACAGATTAATGCAGATTAATACCAGGTTCTCACACTGGTTTTATAGTAAAATAGTAAAAAGCAGTAAAAATATAAAGTTACTAATAAAATCAGTGTCAAAATTGGTGTCAAAACATTACAGATTATTCTCAAGCAGAACAGAAAGATTAAAGATGAAAATGAACTGCGATCATCCGCCATCACGGTTCTCTATTTCAGTTTTATAATCACACAGCGGAACTCAGACCTGTTCATTACACGTCAAATTCTCCGACACGTCAATCACGAAGCCTGAAGGGCAGACGGACACGTCTGTGTGTTTACCGTAACAGGTGCTCTATTGCCAGTGTGATGAAATGTGTGTGTGTGTGTGTGTGTGTGTGTGTGTGTGTGTGTGTGTGTGTGTGTGTGTGTGTGTGAGACAGAGAGGAAGGGGTTAACAGCGCTGTGTTGGAGCTCCACATGCCTGAAGACTGCAGGATGTAAAATGAAGCCAGATGTGGCCGCGTTCGGAGAAACAAATAAAAAAACGTTGCAGGAATTTCAAAGCAACGCTCCTTAGCCCTGCACTGGGGCCTCAACACACACCACCTCCACCTACTGTAACACACACACACACACCCACACACACACAGCAGGATCCTGACACATGCTCACTGTTTTCTAAAAAGAGCCACCAGACCCAAAATAATCTCACTGTCGTACAGTTTGAAGGTGTTTCCCAAAACAAACATGTCCGCCTCGTCTGTGTCATGGTGACAGTCATGGTGTCACCGCTGATCTCAACCTTATCTTTAACTTTACCTGGACTGAGAATATCAAGATATGATTGACATGTTTGATTTGGGAGACACCTTCACACCATGCGAGATTAATTTATGAAGTTGAAATCTGGAATTTGCTCTGCTGCTGATGTCAGACTTCAGTACAGGAAGTGATGTCACAGAAATGATCTCATGGTGCAGTGTCTATCAGGGGAAAACATTTGACAATTTGACCTCCGCATTCAACCCATCTATGTATTGAAACAAAACACTGGACAGCCCTATCCCTAGTGCTTGAGGATTAGGTACCTTGCTCAGGGGCACTTTAGTCGTGTCATGTCAGTTGCAGGGCTCAAACCAGCAACCTTCCTCATACATGATTTATTATCAGTGAAGCGTTTTGCTGTACACGTCCCTGTGAATGATGCGTTACTATAGAAACGATCACCTATTCGAGTGAGTGCATTAACATAACCCTGCGTGACTGTCAGGGCTGCTGTAATAGAAAACTAATCAACACCTGATGACCCAATTACAGTCCAGAATTCAACACTGCTGTGGTGTTCGACTATACCTCATAACTTTGAACTTTCAACCTCCTACAAGGAAAACTACCAGAAAAGCCAGTCAGAATTCCTACTGGAAGGAGGCACAACCTCAAAACGTATAAAACGTATGAAACTGTATTCACACACATACACACACACACACATACACACTTTAGCTTCAGCTCAGACATGTTCGCTTGTTAAATCTTTAGCACTTCACCCACTGGAAAATACAGGCTACAGTTAGCTGGTTAGCACATTGCTAATAAAAGATTACCATATGTGTCCGATATGTGTCCCATTTCAGGGGCTGCATCCGTTAGAGGTGTGTCCCATTGTGAAGGCTCCTTCATGTGATGCTGAGAAATGTGTCATCCTTTTCCATGGCAACAAAGAATCCGATGGGTGGATCTTCCGCCAGCCACCATATCCCAAATCCAGGATATAGCCCCAGAATTGGGACACAGCTATGGAGGCGTCCACAGTTCTCCTACTCTGCAGCTCAAACACACTCAGTCATTCCATCAGGGTCGTGTTTTGTCCGGAGCCCACCCGGAATCATTGGGCACAGGGTAGAAATACCCCTGAGCAGGGCGCCAATCCACTGCCAGGTACTACACACACCCATTTACACACACACTCACACAAGGGCAATTTAGCATATCCGGTTGGGTGGTTAAGGTCCACGGTTCGAAGTGCCCTCGAGCAAAGCGCCTAACCCCTAACTGCCCCCCAGGCGCTGGGGATAGGGGCTGCCCACCACTCTGTTCACTCCCCTTCTAGTGTGTGTCCACTAGTTTGTATGTGTGTGTTTTTTACTATACGGATAGGTCAAACGCGGAGGTGAATTCCAGTGGTCAGAAAAGTAGTTCACTTTCACTTTCAGTTCACCTAACGTTAATGAACACAAAGGTTTGCTTCATTAACAAGGCTGTGAGGTTTGATTTTTACTCTGCAACACAAACTTAAATCTGTACTGAAACATGGAACTATTTGTTGGATTTGAGGACGTGGATACGAAGTAAACCCAGAGCCACGAGTGACGTGCCGCACCTTAACAAACACCACCTCGATAACAGACACCAGGCCGATGTTTACCCTCCACACCGACTCTCACTATAAAGAGCTGGTCAGTCTGTAGGCGCTGTGACGGAGCGGAATAAAGTCAGATGAATTATTCATCACGGTGTTCAAGAAGAAGTGTGAGGAATCTGGAGCAGTCCTCAGGACTGAATCACACACACACACACACACACACACACACACACACACCACACTGACCATCAGGAACCACCGTCACATCTTATCTGCAAAAGTCATAAAGATACAAAGACACACACAATCTGCTCTACGGTAAACACGGCCTGGGTGTAGGACCCGTCATAGGGCATTAACACACAGGGCAATTAACACAGAAATAAGGGCAAGTGTGGAGGACATCAGCAGCTTGGATACACCACAGGCCCTGAAAATCACCTTAAATGGCTGGGAAACATCTCACTGAAGGCCTGAATGTGTACACACACGCGCGAGCGCGAACACACACACACACACACACACATATATTTATATATAGGGTTCTATACAGAGTTTATATGGAGGAGGATGAAACTGAAGATCATGATCATCACTCAGACTGTCTATCTGACTGTGATATTAAATACATCAACTGTTTGTGTGTGTGTGTGTTTATTCATTCTGAGAGTGTGTGTTGGGAATAAACGCATATGTGTGTGTGTGTATATATATATATATATATGTGTGTGTGTGTGTGTGTGTGTGTGTGTGTGTGTGTGTTTCTGACTGAAGGTCGTGCTGAAGCAGTGCGGGGAAAACGGAAACAAAGAAATGCATGAAGGGTGGAAACGTGAAAACGCTTTTTTTTCTGCCCCCTCCATACAACGCACCGTGCGCGCGCGCGACGTGACGGGGTAATAATGCAGCAGGAGCGCAAAAAACGCGGCGCAAAATCACTGCGCAAAGGCTCGCGCACATACAGCGCGACCACATCTGGACGGTATGGAGGAAGGAGGGGAGGGGGGGAGTGGGGGGTGTTATTGGGGTTGTTCGGGTGAGGGGGAATAAGTACGGGGAGGGTGGTTGTGGTGGGTCTGTCCTCCCTCTCAGCACCACCTTCATTATTATAACATACACATATATATATATATACACGTAAATGATAAGACAGGACAATAGCGCGAGACTTACCTTCCGACAGCTCGAGCTCCAGCTCCGCTAATCTCGCCCTCACCTCCAGAGGAAGCGGCAGAGCATCACGGTCCGCCATTGTCCGTGTCCGTTTAATCTCAATAACACACAACCCCTCTGTCTGTCTCTCTCTGTCTCTCTGTGTCTGTCTCACTTCTCTCTCTCTCTGTTTCTCTCTCTCTCTCTATCAGGACAGTGTCTCGCGCTCCCCGCCGCAGCGGCGCATAAGCGCTCCTCCTGTAATAAATCTCGGTTTCCGGTCTATACGTATGTTAATATATATATATATTACAGTGGCGGTGAAGGAAACGTCGCGCAGTCTCTCTCTCACTCTCTCTCTCACTCTCTCTCTCACTCTGTCTCTTCAACGCGACGCCGCCATACCGGAGCGCGTGACTCGGTCGGTGCTGGCTGTAACGGCTCGAGCTGCGGTGTGGGCTGTCAGCGGCGCGCTCGCGACTCCCTGCCTCCTCTCTACCGTCACCTTCGCGCGTGACGCAAAGCCTCGAGCCCGTTATTTCAGCAGTAACAGACAGGGGGCGACAGTGAGCGAGAGAGGGGGGGGGGCAGAGGGAGGGAGAAAGGGAGGGAGAGAGAAAATGAGAGAGGGAGAAAAAGGGAGAGAGGGAGAGGGGGAAAGAGACAGAGAGAGAGAAAGGGTGGGTGAGAGAGAGGGAGGGAGAAAAGGAGGGGGAGGAGGGGGGATATGGGGAGAGAGGGAGGGAAGGAGGAAGGAAAAGGGGATGGGGTTCATTTAAATACTGAGTATTAACATGTAATAAACATGTAATAAACTTTATTTGTGTAATAAACAACTTTATTCATGTGAAATATATATTTGTGATTTTTTTGTAAACAGTTTAGAAGAGATGGATGTCATACCTGTAACCCCACCTACTTTTCAGCGGATCAAAAATATTGGAACATGTGACTGACAGGTGTAACGTTCTGTCAGGCCGACTGTTTAAACAGTCAATAGATCTGATTGGAGTTGTGTGTACGGTGGTGCTGCAGGTAGTGTGTGTGTGTGTGTGTGTGTGTGTGTGTGTGTCACACAGATCCAGGGATCGGAGGTTGTGGGGTTGTGGGTTTGATCCTCACTCTGTTCTCTGTCTGCATGGAGTTTGGTGTGTTCTCCCCATGTCTGCATGGGTTTTCGCCGGGTTCTCCGGTTTCCTCCTGAAAAAAAGGCAAACTAGATGCGTCACTAGTGTGTGTGTGTGTGTGTTTGTGATACCCTACAATGGATTGCTGCCCTGTCCAGGGGCAATCCCAGATGGGCCCCAGACAAACCGTGACTCTGAGAGCTGATGTGAATAAGAGAATGACTATTTCATGCACCTGGAATTTGTGATATGTACACCAATCAGCCACAACATTAACATGGCCCAAACATGCCACAAAACAGCTCTGACCCTCTAAAGGCATGGGATCCACCTGACCTCTTAAGGTGTTCTGACGCACAATTACACTAGCAACAGATCCTTCAGAGGATCTTCTGTGGCATCGGACCAGATGGTCTAGCCTTCACTCCCCAAGCACATCAGTGAGCCTTAGAAACCTACGACCCTGTTGCCGGTTAACTGGACGTCCTTTCTTGGACCAGTTCTGGTAGGTACTAACCATGGTATGTTTACTGGGAAACACCCCACAAGACCTGCTGTTTTGGACATGCTTTGACCTGGTAGTCTGGTGACCAAAATCACTCAAACTCTTTACGCTTGCCCATTTTTTCCTGCTTATGAAACACCAACTTTGAGAATTGACTGTTCAAAAGTAGCTTGACAGGAGCCACTACAGCAACATCATCAAAGCTGTAGGCTTGAGGTTAAAGAACCTGCCTTGGAACCAGAAGGTCTGAGGTTCATGCTATGCCTTAAGTAAGACACCTAACCCCCAGCTGCTCCAAGTGCTGTAGATAGGGGCTGCCCACCACTCTGGGCACGTGTGCTTACTGCCCCCTAGTGTTCACTCGTGTATGTGTGTGTGCTTCAGTGCACAGATGGGTTAAATGCGGAAGCGATTTCACTGACTTTCACTTCACCTGGCAGTGGTTTTAATGTTACATCTGATCAGTGTACACCAGTGTGCACTGCGGGTAGCCGCAGGTAATCAGAGCCGTGCTGGTGTTCACTAGAGCAGCATGATTGTGACAGTGATGACGCTCTAAAAACAGGAAATGAATCCAGAATAACTGATGTCAGGCACAGTGTAGCCAAAACTATCCATTTTTATGACAATAAGGAAAACAGTGCCCTAAAAAAAAAAACTACAGCCATAGAGCACTGTGTTGCCATGGTAACATACAGGCTGCCTGACTCTCCATAGTAACCGTTCTAGTGTAATGATAAAAAAACTGGTACAGACTGGTCTCTTCCACCAGGACAATGCGGCACCACACATGTCTAGAGACACCAAATTATGGTTAGAGAAACACTCATCTGAGTTTGGGGGTTTTGTCCGTCCCAGATTACCAGATCTTAGTGTTTTTGAAGACATCTGAGATGCCATGTGCTGTGGAGCTCATGTAGCCCATGCTCCTACAGAGTATTAGACTGGTGTACCAGAACCTAAATTATTTCTGTTATAGTGAGATTGATTCATAATGACAGACTTGAGCAAACAGTAAAAATGCCCTCCCTTTAAAAGATGGGATTAAAGACAAATCTGGAATAAAGAAACAGAGAAAACATATGAAAGTTGAACCTGTATGAAACTGAATCTGAACCACCTTATGGTGAAATAGTGTGTGTGTGAGAGAGATAGAGAGAGAGAGAAAGTGCAGGTCAGCAGAACATCACCACTCAAGTATCCAGTTTCTCATCCACATTTATTTTAATACATCTTGCTCTTAACCAATTTATGGTACCATTTTTAACTTTTTTTTTTATTTCCCCCGCAATTATTTACATCTGTACAGTGAACGCACACATTTCCAAGTGCACACATTACAGTTCTGATCAGAAGCATTTTACAAAAAAAAAAGAAAAAAAGAAAAAAGAAAGAAAAAGCAGAATTGAACCTAATTTCACCCGAAGAGTGTTGTGCTACAGAAAAACGGTAACCCAGGCTGAGAGCGTTCCCTAAACCGCATCAGCATTTCCTCTGAAATTAACTGCAAACACACATCTAAAAAAGTTAAGGCAGAAACATTTTTCAAGTTTAAAATAAAAATTAATGTGGAGCCATGTTCGATTATATCGTCCTTCCTGACTATACTGTAGTTCTTAAATCAGACCGTTATTAGTTCATGAAGATGACTGGATTAAAGCCTAGAGATCGGACATTAAATGGGAGCGATGCAGTTTAGCAGAAGAACAATGTCCGAGCAGTGTGAGGAGTTCCACAAGGCAGGAAGACAAAGACAGAGAAAAACGAAATGTCCATCAGGGTCCGAGAACGAACTGAACACATAAGCGAGAAAGGCTTCAGGAAGAGACGTGACGGATACGTGAAATACGGTCCATGACTGTAGCAAAGCTGAAGGAGTGTGTGTGTGTGGGGGGACATTTGTAAACACGAACAAAGACACGTCTGAGAACAGGATGATACAGAGGCGATTCCTCTGAACTGAGATACGGAACAGGAAGTGACAACACACACCTCTAAGACATGCTGTACTGCAATAGACAAAGCAACAGAGGTGCATCACCAGCAGCTTTCTGTTTCACACACGATCAGGAGATGAATGTTGTGTCAGTCGTGTCAGAACCAGAACCTTTTACTGTTTTGTTTATAAAATGTCATTATGGATGTCTCTTACACACAGGCTCAGACACTTCTAAAGCAATGTGGGACTGGGAGAAATGATTAAAAGTGTTAAAAAAAAAAAGGAGGAAAGAAAGAAAGATGAAGAAAAAAGAAAAGAACTCAAGACATAAAAAGGCATGCACACAGGACAAGGTAACAGTTACACCAGCTACTTTACCACATCAGTACAAAGGATTGAATAAAAAAAAAAATCTTCATGTTTGTGCTGGTTTAAAAAAAATAATCCAAGCGCAGAACTCTACTCCAGTGGCAACGCATTACATAAAAACTAAACACAAATCAGACCAAATCACGCCGGCGTCACAGCTACGTGTGTTCAGCCTCGTGTAGAAAAGAAACAGAATCAGACCAGTGTGTTAGTGCCAGTACACTGGGGTTACAAAATTATATACATTCTGATAAAAAAAAAAAAAAAAAAACTCTGAAAATTCAGATCAGCACTATTTTCAGTTTGTACTTGCTACCAGCACTACTTCAGTCTTTACCAACAAAAATCTCCAAAAATGTTAATTAAAAAAAAAAAAAAAAGCTTCATCTTTGTGACAGTGCAGGTTTATTTACCCCACCGTCCTCCAACAACAGCAAGAACACCCCACAACTCATAACTGAAAAACAAACGTGTGGTAAAGGAAAATGGGGTAAGAGTAGAGAGAATCGAGAACCCTCGTGCACCCATGAGTGCCGTGATCATCTGCAGGCCCTGATTCCAGTGTCAGTGTTCACTATGTGCATGTGCAGCCGGACAGAGCGGAGAGACGGTACCGAGCGCCCGACCCGCCAAGTGTTTGTTACTCAGGCGCCGCCTGGCTCTCAGGACTGAGACGCCGTGTCTCCGGCGCCCTGATGACACTTCCAGGCCTCTCGGGCTCGTTGAGGCGCAGGTTTGCCAGACACGGGCCGGGTTTCTCTGCATCTGGGCTCTGCAGAATCGACAGAGACGGGATCTTCTGGGGAAGGTGGTGAAGCAGTGGTGGGTTTGGACTCGACTGGCGGCTGCTGCGTCGGGGCCTCACGTATCCTCTGGCAGATCTCGGCATAACTCGGCTTCCGGGGCTCCTGAGCAATCACAGGTACGGTACAGCAGGATTAAATTCAGGCCACTGATTAATAAAGGATTATTATAATTACTAATTGACATGATCCACAGTATGGACCATGTTAAAGTTAAATCAATAATAAGACTAAAATTTTGCATTTTAGTAATTATTGTGAGGGTGGAAGTCAGATTTAATCAGGTTTATTATTAATAAAGACCAACATAACTATTGCACAATGTGCAAACAAACCCCAGAACAGAAACTGCCTTCCTGTTTCAATCTTTAATTCAGTCACAGTGAAACTGAATCACAAACCGTTCCCTATGCACTACACCTACGCACTACCTAGGGCAGGGGCCTGCAACATGTGGCTCTGGAGCCATACGTGGCTCTTTTACTGCCCTCCTGCGGCTTTACACAATTTATTTTAGGTAAAAATAAGATCTTAAAACACTGGAGTTAATGTATAAATAGTCTTAAAACGCTGCGAAGTCAACAAGTTTTAACCCTGAAGACTGGCACATAAATCGTTGGTCACACAGCAACACGGACAACAATCTCACCTAGCTAAAAGCTAACAAAAGAGGAAAGAATTAAGATGAATGTAGACAAATTAGAGAAGAGTGAACAGATTGATTTGCATCTACCCCATCTGATTTTTGATCTGTTTAATGAGGACGGAATTCTGTCAACACTAAAAGATTTTGACACTAAAGTCAGATTCTCATTCGTCAGCCTCATGTAAATTTTCCCGTTCCAAATTAAATGGTGCAGCAGGTACATTTAGGCACCTCAGGCACCATTTAAAGTAGAGCAGGACAATTTAAACAAGAGGCGAAGTGGTGAATGAAAATCTGACTTCAGCCTCATAAGTCGATCGTTGAGAGAGATTTTACAAGAAACTATGCTGCTGTTGCTGAAACACATCCTGCCAGACATATGAGAATAGCAGCTGAGCTCAACCTCAATCCTATGTTATTTTTAGTCTATATTAGGACATAAGCACATACTGAGACATATTTACAGCCAATTTGGTAAAACGTTACTTCTATAAAATGGACAAAATGTTGTGGCTCCTGAGCTGGTCTGATTATGTTGAACAGACCAAACGACTCTTCTTAACATTTAGGTTGTCGACCCCTGACCTGGGGTATAACATAGCTGTGGACCCTGGAGGTGGTTTATCACAACAAAAATGAAAATATAGCAGTAATATACTAAGGGTCACACTCACTGTAGTCGGAGTAATCTGGACTGGAGTTGGACTTTTAGGATCAGACACCACGGGCCTCTCTACGACTGGGGTCGTCTCCTTCAGCTTTACTTCCTGTGATTTCACTGAGCTATAGTTAAAAAAAAAAAGAAAAGAAACCAATCAAAATTTTACATGTGTGATAAAATGTTAAAAAGTGCTTTTAGGTTTTATTTAATAAGAAAACTGAAGTATAAACCATGAGAGCGGACTGATGCAAAAATAAACGAATAACAGCTTGGCTATATGTTACTAAAAGTGCTACAGAAACAAAATTAAATTTAACTTGCATTACACGACACATTATTATAAGTGGTTTACAAATCAAAGCCTCTGAGGAACAGCATTAACTGATGAGATGGTGATTTAATTACATCAGTGCACTCTGTACTAGACTGAACACATACTAAACACACACATTATGAAAGAAAATATGATCGTGGAAGACTTAAATAAATGGTTATTATTATTTCAGTATCAGACTTGTCAAGGATTACAGACACAACTAATCAGCATCATGCTGTACCTCGGTTTGTAGGTGGGAGACAGTGAGTTCTGCTGTTCCACTGCAGGCTGAGGAACAGGATTAACAGTCTGTGTCGGTTCTCGGTGGGTTCCTGAAGTCACACGGCTGCTCGCAGCGTCCTTATTAACAGCCTGAGACAGAAGAAACCTCTGTAAACTTACTGTGCATCTATAATGTTAAAGACATTAAATATGACCAGCTAATATAAAATAAATAAACAAAGCAATGATTTTTTCTATGCTGTGTGACTGTTCTGATGGGGGGGGTGGCTTCAGAGCTAACACTAAAGGGGCTGAATTAAAGAAAACGTATCTAAATAAACACACCTTAAACATCACACCACGACAGGAGAGACTTCACGAAAATAGCGGTGTGATACACACACATGTGACATGTCCCAGGCGGAAACCCTAATGCTGAATTAAAGTCATGATGACCTACACCAGCCACAAGAGACACCACAATCACCCCCACCCTCACCTTCCTCCCCTTATATGGATTTTTCAGAGACGATGAAGTGGCTGGTGACTGCTGAGAGTAACATCACTCTTTCCTATGTAGCCAGTCCTCAGGGCCTTAACCCCCCCCCCCTCCTAACTCAGACATGCCTATGGCTCCAACACGTCAGCACCTCATCAACATTAAGAACGTGTGGCACAGGATGTCGTGATAACCCTACGTTACACGGCAGCAACGTAAGATAAGATAATCACGTACAGTATTGATGGGTCTCAGGTCCTTGGTGTAGTAGGCGGTACTCAACGCTGAAGGCAAGCTGGGATAGGATGCATGGAGAAAGCGTCTAATGTTTGACACTCTACATTAAATCTCGTCCTTCATAACTGTATTAATTACACACAATTTAGCTTTTATGTTTAACCGATCCTGGTAAAATGAAGGCAAGTGTAGCTACTCTCAGGCTGCGGCTGAGGCTGTAACTGCAAATGTCAGGGGAAAAATAAGCACCAGGACCTCCTAATAAACCGTTTCCAATTCATTATCACAGCCACTCAAAAACAACTTAATCGATAAGTCACTATTTCACACGATTGATCAAATTCTTGAGGTAACGGTTTGGCAACACCTTCTGGATCTACATCTGAATATCTATAACAAATTACTACTAGCTCTCTCTCATCAGGTATTTTTTTCAGGTATAAGATTACTGACAACTAAGCCATTCCTAATACAAAAAAAAAAAATCTACCTGTTCATTCAAAAGAACTAACTTTTTTTCTGAATGTTTAAATGTACATTGAAGTGCCAGAGAAATAGGTACAGACAAGCCTACACAAAATACAGCATTCAATGGGACCCCTGGTACACCTACAAACTTCTCAGACAGGTGAACCCTGTGCGTCTCCTTCTGACCAGTTCATATCCTGCATTCATTATGATCTGTTTGACCTCCTCCAACAGGACAATGCACCACCACACACATCTACAGACTCCAAATCATGGTTAGAGTTTGGGGTTTTGCCCTTCCCACTCAAATCACCAGATCTCAATTTCAATTATTTGGTTGGTTCTCCATGGGGCATGGACTCCATGAGCTTAGGTAGAAATGGCAAAACCTGAATACAGATTCAGGAGAAATGTCAGTTTCTGGACCTCAGTGCTGATCTAAAGAACACTCCCAGCCTGACTGCCTAGGGATTTTGGGAACTGAACCAGATCAGATTATACTTAAAGATGGCAGAGTTTATTTTGTTGCTATGGCCAAATCTGATTGGATCACGACGACATGTGGAATCCCAGAGGGATCTATTCTTGACCCATTAGATTATTCTCTACACACTGCTAAATCATACATAACTGCAACATAGCTTACAAGGGAGTTATTCAAGACGATACTGAAATACACAAAGCTCCTTCACCAAACCATCACAGACTGACTGGGTCAGTGAGCAGCAGATAAATAGCTGGATGAGTCAAAAATTCCACCAATCAAACAAGGACAAAACAGAAGCTATTGTGTTGTGGCAAAGAGGAGTGACAAAAAAAAATCTGAAATCACCATGATCTAATCGACTCTGTCCTGACCTTTATTAGTCATAAAACCATAAGACACAGTCACCAAAACCTTTAACAGAACCAAAGCCCTAACACTTTTATTACCAAGAGGATCAAACTGGAACCAGACATCCCATAAAAACCATAAAACAGCTACAACCCTTTCAAAACGCCACCTCAAGGCTTCCAACAAAATCCAGGAGCAGACAGCAACATTACTTCAATGATTTAATCTGGCTCCCAGTTAGCTACAGAATATATTTCAAAGTGAAGTGAATGTAAAATGAGCTCCTGAACTGGCACACAGGTTTCTGACCTCCACATTTAACCCACCCGTGCAGTAGAAACACGCACACCAGAGGGCAGTGAACACAACATACCTGAGTAGGGGGCAGCCCCAATCCATGGAACCCGAATGTTGGAACGGGTAAGGTGTCTGGCTTAAGGGCACTTTAGTCATGCCCTGTTGGTAGAGGGAATTAAACTGGCAACTGTCAAGTTTATATACTACAAAAGGATTTGGATCTTCTAAAAGGTAAAAACTGAGCATATCTCTTAGGCCCATGTAAAGATCAGCATGTAGTACAGGAAGCTAAACCACACAGTGAGGCGGTATTTTTTAGCTAATTTTATAAATTAGCTTTTATACCTGACTAAACTGTGAAAGTGAACTATTAGTAACCAGTGGAACTGACCTCTATCACACACACACACACTAGTGAACACACACTGGGGGCAGTATCTTACACACACACACACACACACACACTAGTGAACACACACTGGGGGCAGTATCTCTCACACACACACACACACACACGCGCACACTAGTGAACACACACTGGGGGCAGTGAGCACACGTGCCCAGAGTGGTGGGGAGCTCCTTACCCACAGCAGCCAGGAAGGAGTTGGGGGTTAGTTGTCATGCTCAAGGGCACTTTAGTTGAGTCTTAAAAGTTTGCGGGGCTCGTATCTGGGACTGTTTGGTGTCATGGCTTGTTTCTTAAACACAAGCCCATGGCTGCCCCAAACAAGCATATGTCTTCTCCCGAATGATGTTAAATGTAAACAGTCTCAAATATAAATATATTTGAATGTAGATTACAACCACTTCCATTTATTACCTAGAATTATTTCCTGCACAATAGTCTTCGCTTTTCAATGCATTTTAAAATATTTTTTATAGTTATTTTATTTGTAAAGCATGTCGAATTTTCTTGAGTATAAAATTGGTTACATAAATAAACTCTGATCAATGTTTCAGTGTTTGAAGCAGCAGGGAGGTCAATTTAGATACAACATTTCTTTATTTTCATATAATGCGAGTGATTCTCAGCCAATCTGATAAGAGACTCTGTGACTCTAAACCGTTTAATGAATACATTTTTAAAAAAGAATACAAAATAATTAGTGTAACATGTTCAGATATAGAATTTCTGAACTTCAGCACGAAGGATTAAGGTCACATTTTCCCTGCTTTAAACACACCATAGAAAACGCGCATAAGACTACATAATTTGTTCAGGTCTGTATCAGGTGTTTTTGAAGCAGCAAAGCGTGCGCACACGCACGCACAAGACGTGAGTGACTAATCTGACCTAAACATTGCTTCTATGCCAATGGAAAGACAGAAAGAAGAGGGCAGAGGCGGCACCTTGTCTTTAGCTGCTCCGGTGACTATATCAGATAGTCGGTTCTCCAGGCTGTTCTCAGTCTTCAGTTCAGGTTTGAGATTTCCAGCAGCACCAGGCAGGGGAGGGAAACTCGACAGTCCGAGTTCGAAACTTGGAGAAGGAGCACGCTCCTGGGCTGGAGGAGGCGACTCTGTGGACGCTTTCTGCAAAACCAACATGATAAATACATAGAACTGGACCTGTTTAAAGCTACATATGACCTGAGATCATTCAGATGACTTACTGTAAACTTATCCTCCCTCCTTTTCTTGTAGGCATAGCCATTTCTCCTTAAAAAAAAAAACAGAACAGTCCCATGACTGATTAAACATCCATATATTGCGGTTAGAATGTTTGAAACACACAGGAACTGATCACATCACAGACTGCCCTGTATTACCTTCCCCTCCCCATGACAGGCGAGTAATCTGCTCCATTCATCTCCATGCGTCCACTACCGACCTGCTCCCTGCGAGGGAAACTCGGAGCGCTGGATAATCTCGGCCGGCTTCCCAACTGATGCGTGTTTGGTGCCCGGGTCCCGTTAGGAATGCGCTCTGTGGAGTTGGCGAAGGAACCGGGGTTCTCCAACAAAGCGGTTCCTCGCTCTGTAACTGGCGCTGAAGGTCGTATGTGGCTCTTATTGTGGTTCCTACAAGGGTTTGTGCGTGCACATGAACACACACCACCAATAATGAAGAGGAGGAAGAATGACACACGTTTATTTTAATTCTAAAAGAAAGACATATTACCGGTTCCTCGGTTGGTATGGTCTGGCTGTTAAAGGTGCAGTAGGCGATTTGAAAGTAGGAGATCCAGCAAAACCATTGATGAATGTTGGATTAGTGAATGGGGTAACCTAATGGACAGAGGACATGATTACAGTAGTGATTAACTCATTAATCTTTACTTTCGTTTTCTCTTCTGGAAAAAATAAAGTGCTACAGCAGTATAAAAACTAGCACAGCTCTGAAGCATGAGAGGAATAAAACACGTCAGGACATAGGGAAGACTGACCTTTGGTGCGAGCTACGTTCACCACCAGATTTATTCATCTTATACCACAGCAATTAAAAACTAACTGCACCTTAGTGGAACATCATATGTTTTATCGGTTTACAGTTACGCTTATTGTTGTTACAGAAGATCGGTTAGACATGCTGGTAAAACACCTATATGTGTACGAGGTTAAGGTCTGATACTGACCAAGCTAGGATCCAAGTAGCCCTGTGTGGTGGACCAGCCCTGATGAGTAACCAGTCTGTAGAACGGAGGGAACTGTTGCTGCGCCCCAAAAGCAGGTGGGATGTAGTATGAGGTATAACGCTGCTGCATGTTTGAGGACATATCCACAGGCCTGTATCCGTTCTTTGGCACGAAAGTGTTGACCGCAATAGCCTTAGCCTTGATCCTTGCCTAGAATCAATTTAAAACAATGAGTCTTGTATGCAAAAAAACCTGTTAGATTTGATTTCTACCCTTTCTACCTGGAACTGGTTAAGAATGAGCTGTTTTGTTACCTTAATGAAGCCTTAATAAAACATTTTGCTCGATTACATTGTCATTTATCTCTAAATGTTTTCTGTCCCCTACATATAACATAACATATGACTATGTCTTTCTGTGTTAGTGATATTTCCAGAATTAAGTCTTGGTGGGAGGCAGAGCTTGGTAAGGAGTTTGATTAGGATTGGGGTAGCTTTAGGCAGGAGTTATAGACAGAATCAGTTCCTCCTGCTCCTGTACACGCCTCAGCTTAACACAATCAAACTGGTTAATAGAGAGTATCTGAGCAATGCTGAATAAACTAATACCTATCTGAGTATAAGCCCTGCTGTCTCATTGTACTGCCCAGTGTCTCGTTGTACTGCAGACTGGATATTTTTTACATAATTCAGTCATGCAGTGTGTGAAGAATGAAATGTTCTGGGTAGATGTTTTTTGGGTAGATATATTGTTTGGGTAGGGTTGGGTGATAACCCTAACACCGCAGTAGTGAAAAATGGTGACAGTAAACAGTAAAAAAATAAAATAAAAAATAAATAAATAAATACACACCAAATTTCTGCTTTACATCTACATTACACACTGGGATGTTAACACATTCTTCTCATCCACAATAAAACCAGGTGTATACTTGTCACGTTGCCACTAGCGCGATATTGCAGCACAGTCGTGCACCCTCAAGTTGGACAAATTTGAGAGCTCGTGCTGAACAGTGGTATTTCTCTGAACTGCCACCTGTCATTTTACAGAATAGGAAGCAGCATGTATAAATCCCTCTACCTTTCTATTCCGATCATGTGCCGTGTGTGGAGTCGTACGAGACAGAAGACAAACAGGTCACTGTTTTGAGTGAAGGTCAGGATCACACTGCGCTCTCCCTTATTAAGACCTGTTATTTATTCTTCTGTTTTGTGTGGTCATGTGATGAGAGAGACATTATCATGGTTATAATAACGTACAAATGTTCTATGTTTATATGTATAAACGTGTCATTGATGGATGTCTTGTACACTTTGGTTTAAAATATATTTTATAATTTAGAGAGAGAAATCAGTAATGTTTGACACTGTTTCTTTTTCTTTGTAATGAAACGTGAACAGTGTAATCCGAAAGACGGTAAAAACGTATATACCGCCGCATTATCAAAAGACGGTATGATGGTATAAAAAACGTCAATACCGTCCGACTCTAATTGTCAGTAGCTTTTAATAATGCATCAATATCTTGTCCTTTATTTGCTATTTTTGGATCTAGATGCTATTGCGCTCCTTTTAGCTAAGTGAAGGATTTCACGTGACTGGAGGTCTAATAGGCCTCTCATTCTCTCTGGTTGAAAGACCCGTCTTAGGGTGGTGGTGGCTCAAGTTTTACTGTGCTGCAATGTATACATAACAAATAAACGCTTCTATTTTTCAGCCTTGAAAACATTAGTTATTTTAATGATCAAGCACAATTACCAGGACAGTAGAGGACTGAGGAGGTTCTTTTTGCTTTTCCATTTCATTTTTTTGTCTGGTGTAAGGAGAGATTTTTTTTCCTTTATCAGGTATTTTATTTAATTTTATTTTGAAATTGCCTGGTTTGCTAATTTTATTTTGGAAATTTATCTTATATGGCATCAATAGAAAATGATAATGAACAAAGACATATTGTGATGAGCTTTACCTTTATAGGCTTTCCTTGAAAAGTCTTCACTTCCTCTCTAAGATACTGATATGCCTGAACAGATGAACAAAGCAAACGATCAAACCAGAACAAACCAAAACTGTCTTAAAGAAATGGAGAAGGAAAATACAAGGGTCAGGTTTACCAGCTGTGCATCTGCCTCTGACTCAAATGTGATGAACCAGTTATCATTGTAGGCGAACTCACAATGGACAAATCTGGGCAATTTGTCACTCTTAAAGAGTGATTCCACTTCCTGAGAAAACAAAACAATCAGTATACAAAAAGGTTACACAGACAGCAGCAATTATTTTCCACATGAAGGTTATCAGACGATAACATTTACCTCTATAGGAGTGGCTTCAGGCACCTCTCTGAGAATAACAATGCAGCGATTCTGATTTGGTCGCACCTTCTCACCACATTTGTCCACTTGCACAAGAGGAAGTGCTGCAAAATATCAAGGATACATAAATCCTAATCGAATCAAATGTCAACATTACAGAACTAATTAATCATAATTATTGGAATATGATGACATACTCTTTAAAATATCTGCAATAAGATCGACATCCGTGCTGAGCTTCTTGATCTGATCGAGATTAGCTACAGTCACAATGGGGACGTACTGATCGCTGTCCATCTGAGAGATGAGGTACATGTCGTTGGCAAGATTCTCCCTACAAGATCAGGATAGAAAGAGCCACAACACAGTGAGCTGCAACTTCAGTGCCCTTGAATAAACTCGTTTTTACAAAGCCTGACATTGTGTTACAACCTCCTACACACTCAGAAATCTACACCCATGTCCACAGTGGCTGTTTATAATCCTACTATAAACAAGGTCAATAATGAAGTATTCAAACCACACACTCCTTTTAAAATCTGGACAATGAACACTTTAGAGAAACAGGCACAGTAACCTAATTATGGTTTACAGTCATGAGCAGAAGTATTGACACCCCCGGAGAAGATAAGAGGGAAGTAATTATATAAAAAAAAAATGCATTAATCTCAAACTGAAAATATGAGCAAAATCTAAAATAGGTTTTTCAGCATTTAGTACTTTGCGTCTCTTCCCTCTTGCCAAAATTATAGTACTGAACTATCTCCTATAAGGCCTGAGCATCACTCAGTACGGAACCTGTCCAGATTATCTGCCCTTATCTTGACCAGGGGCCGGTTGTACAAATATCTTTTACTTAAAGTTTCCTTAAAATAGAACTGGTTGTTCAAAACACCCTCTTTTCCTCAAGGTTTCCTTAAAAAGTTCACTTGCGTATTTAAGTTTTTCTTCTTATCTTTGCAGTATGACTTAAGAAATCCCTTAATGTTTGTTAAACCGTTACACAAAACAACTTCGCAACTAAATTAAGAAAAACAACTTAATGTTCCTCTGATACAGTCTTAACATAGCCGAGTTTATGGTGATAAAAGAACGAATCCTGAGAAGGGTGTTCCGCGACCGAGAAAACCTGCTGGATACGCCTAATGATGAGCAGTTTATTTTACATTATAGATTTGATCGGCAGTCAATCCATGATTTGTCCAACCATCTTGAATTGGATCACGCTACTTTCTGCAGCTGTAATGCAGTTAATGACAGCCCTCAGATTTTATGCTACGGGATCCTCTCAGCCAGTAATAGACAAGGTATTTCATGTCCACAAGTCAACGTGTCATTCATGGTGTGCCGTGCCATTCAACGAGTTTCTAACGCACTCGCCCGTCTGCCAAACGCAGATGTGAGGTTTCCATCAAAACAGGAGGAGGATGAAATATCAGGCTTTTGGGATAGTAAATTTATGGTTCAAAATGACTTTTTAGCATGCGTTTTCTTTTATTGTAATCCTCCAGAAGTATTATCTTTTCCTCCTCTTGATTTTTTTCTTACATTTTTTCTGACAAGTTTGTGAGCTGGTACAAGACAGGAGATAACGAGCATCGAGTGCATGTAAACAACGGTTTCCATAGAAATAATATAACTGTACCCCCATAAAACCTGTGTCAGTGCAGTAAATCCCTTAACACACATCCTTACATAGGGAAATCTTAAGGTATACTGTCCAAACACCCTTAAGTAAAGACCTCAGATAAGGAAAAAAAATTAAGCCTTAAGTGTCATACTTAAGGTGTTTTTCAACTCGCCCCAAATCTTATTATTATTTTTTTATAGGTGTTTCTCATGGTTCCAACTAATTATGCACACACATTTTGTGCTATGTATTGTATATAACATTAGCCATAACATTTAAACCACCTGCCTAAACAGTTGCAAAACTCATCCAGGCACGGACTTCAGAGGACATCTGAAGGTCCTGCTATGGATGTTCCGTGAAATCAGACCAGAGTCTAGTCGTCACGTCCTTCACACATCCATGAGCCTTGGGAACCCATGACCTGGCTCACTGGTTGTTCTTTCTAAGAGTATCGATTAATATAAAATAATTAATCATCAGCTTTAATCTCTGATCCTCCCTCTGTCCTGCGTGTGAATTAAAGACACACAGACACCATGTGGGCAGTGAATCAAGAGTTCTGGTTTATTCAAGATGGCCCAAAGGTTATAAAGAGGCATAGGCAATAGTGATTGGTCCACGGGTATTTGGGTATTGTTCTGACTGGACGTATGCCCAGACCATGTACCATGCACTGAGCACCTAGTGAGTGAATACTGATCACGTGCTGTGCATGCTCCAGGTGAATGAGTAAAGAGAGGCCTGCAATGGTCTAGGGATGGGGAAGGCTTGGAGATAAGACAGGGGATAACGAAATACCTAACATTCTTCTTTGGACCACTATGGCTCAGGCACAGATGACCAGGCTCAGGCACAGATGCCCAGACATAACAGTCTGGCCTTTGTCAAAGTCAAAGATTCTTACACTTACCCATTTTACAGACTGATTTATGTCTGATCAGTCTATGCCATGCATGCCAAGCATCCTGATGCCATTAATCCATTAAAGGGTTACACAATATTTCTCCTACCAGTGTTTGTGCAATAAGGCAAAGCCAAAAAGCCTTGAAGTGAAGGCTGAAACCAGCCCCAGGCTAAATCCAAACAAGGGAGGGTCAGTGTGGATTTCAGCACACAGAGCTCGGAGATAATTACCTGGAGAGACAAAACTCCAGCGTAGCCTTCAGCTGCTCTCGGAGCTCTTCAAGCTGCCTGGAGGAATCGTCATCATTTCCTATTAAAACAAACAAAGAGAAACTTTCTTGTAACACCATCAATTCCGAGTACACAGGGCAAACCAAACCACACTGTCTAAATGCTTGTGTTTATAGAGACGGTACCCTTTATGTTGGTGACTTGCTGTAAGCCAGTGGGTAGTTGATTGTCTGCTGTTTCCATATCCACAGGTTCTGGTGGCTCTGCTGAAGGCAGTTCTACGGAGACGGGTACTTGTGGTTCCTCATTCCATTTCTCATCATTTCCTGGTGCATAACCTGGAACAACCGACAACAAAATGATAGACAAAGAAACGTCTATTTTACACAAGATTTTTATAGGTTATCATTACATCATATTAACAATTAACATCAAGCAGCAGGGCTGCAAACTCAACATAACGTACAGTTAATATTATGTGATTAACATATATGCTCACTGTAGCAGTTAAACTTTGTGCGCACAGAGACCACTTTAATATGTTTTGAAATTAAATATAAACTCCATGGACCGGTTTAGTACAGATTTATTTTGTAAACACAGTCCAATTGCAATATCAGGATTAATTAAATATGTGAAGTGAAAGTGAACTATTTGCCTCCTGTGCTTGCACACAGAGAAATGTGACCGCCACATTTAACCCATCCATGTAGTGAATTATACACACCAGTGGACAATAGGGGGCAGTGAACACACTTGCCTAGAGCAGGGGGGTAGCCGCAAAGCACGGCGCCCATGGAAGGAGCAGTTAGAGGAGTTTGGTGCCTTTCTCAAGGGCACCTCAGTCATGTTTTGTCCTGTGTGGGGATCGAACCCAGGACCTCCGGTCACTACACTAGTTCCCTAACCACTAAAAACACAGCTGCCAACACCAACCTGTTAGAGTTCCTGTTAGCTTTAAATACGGTGACCAGTTATATCAGGAGAGCACAACTCCAATCCTGGAGGACCGAAGTCCAACACAGCTTAGAGGTTTCTTTACTCAACACACACCTGATTGCACTTGATAATTGCCAAATTTATTTATTTATATATCTATTCTTATATTTTATAAAGGTGTAATTTATTTACAACTTTGGGTTTGTCGGTGACA
>JAOVVF010000026.1:162095-184512 GCA_028565595.1 Duopalatinus emarginatus
TAATAATAAAATTAATAATAATAATAATTATAGTAATTAATCCATTATTTAAGTTACATAGTAAAAATTTTAATTTACATCAAAAACAATAATAATAATAATAATAATTATTATTATAACTACTGCTATTATTACTGGTGTTATTTTATTATTAGTATTCATATGATAATAATGATAATAGTAATACAATCTATTTATTTTTTATTGTTCTTCGTCTTTTTTATCTTCTTCTTATATTATTATTAATATTATTATTATTGGTATAATAAAAATATTAATCATTGTTTTAATTATGTTTTAATAATATTATTGTTATCATTATCATTATTAGTATCAGTATTATTATCATTGTTATAATCATTGTTCGTTTAGTATTTTATTATTATATTATTATTTTATAATCATTATTATCAACACTATTATTTCTATTATTATTTTATTTTTATTAACTTCTATTTTTATTATTATAATAATACACCCCATCCCCGTCCCCCGTCATTTCCCAGTGGGCGCTGCGCGTTGCGTTCCCGCGCTTGTCCACCAGGAGGCGCGCTGGGATCAGAGTGCGCTCGCGCCATTTCGCGGCGCTGAGTGCCACCAGATGGCAGTTTAGGATTGCTTCTCCGGCGAGAGGCGCGGTTCCGCTTCAGGTCTAAATGAGTATATAAAACATAAAGTATTCTTTCAGTCTATTGACCTAATTATCACGGGGGAGCGTTACGGACAGTGCTTTAGTGGCGGACAGGAGGTAAGTTTGCGCGAGTTTGGACCATTTTGTCGAGATCTTTGTGAGGTGAGGGCGCGCTAGCTGAAGCTAAAGAGGCTCGTATCAAAGATGGAGGACGGGGAGAGAGAGAGAGAGAGAGAGAGAGAGAGAGTGGGGGAGGGGAGAAGAGAGGAGAGGAGAGTAGAGCGCCTCTGCCTGCCTCTCTACCTCTCTATGGCCACCACAGATCATCATACTGTATGTGTGTGTGTGTGTGTGTGTGTGTTAGTCATAAACACACACACACACACACACACCTCACTCAACTAGCCTGTTATAAAACACTGAGAGAGACTCTCATGTCTTTAGTAATGTTTCTCTCCCCCGTCTGTCTCTCTATACTGCTGTGTTCTTGTCTATTTATTACATTTTAATTATAATAATAATAATAATTATTATTATTTATGCTAACTCCTCTGCTTGCCCTCACTCCGCTATTGTGGCTGTGACTATGCTAAGCTAACGTCTCGCGCTACACCTCTGTTTTCCCTCCTCACGCACATCTCTCCTCTCTGAGGCTCATATGGAGGCTTGTTGTACCACACTGAAGCCCAGACTCCCTGAACACACACTCATTTCATCCCTCAGACCGTGGACTCGGGGATTAGTCTCATTTATATGGTCTATTTGAGGAGTTTTGAGGTCCAAGGCTAGCTAGAAGCTAATCGGCTAGGTACCCGCGTCGTCTCGCGCACATCAACATGGATTTTAGGCGCCAACTTCAGAAGTGCTTCGTCTGCTTTTCATACGGATTAAATAAACACATTAATGGATAGAAATGAGTAAACAGGTCGTTTTATTTAGTCTTGGTGTGAGATTTAAAAAAAAGATCAGGTCGTCAGGTTTGAATAGGATTGATTTAAATCAGTGTTTTGTGAGTTAGTGTGCATTTCTGCACTCAGACTACAGAAAGTCAGGTCAGTTTTATATCACAGACATGATGAACACACACACACAGCTGCCCTGGTCTTTACACTCAACATGATCCTGTATCATCTGAATCTAATAGGCAGAATTAACACTCTGGTCTACATATAAAGACTTTCCCTTTGTGTCCGAGTTCATAAAAAGGACACGTACAGTCCTGAAACACTACTACACACACCTCCTTCAGGAGGAAAGCATTTCCTGATTTAGGTCTTTATACTTGTAGTTTCTTTCCTTTACAGTAATCTCATTTATAACCTCGGATCTAATGCATGACTTGGAAAAACATGACTGTTCTCACCATGTCCATGTTTACTGTTTGGTATTAAGAGTACAGAGTGATTTATTATAATAAAGTGCAAAACAACAGTTGTTGTTTGCTCTGACATTCAGGCCTAGTAACGGGAAAACGTAATTATTTATTTGTGTGGATAAAGTGTTATATAATAGGTAGCTGTTCCAGCTTTCTTCAAAGGCTTGCCATTTTCAAATGTTTTATTTTTGGCTGTGTGTATGAGAATCTTTAATAATAATAATAAAAACAACAACAACACACACAGAGAGACAAAGTGATATTCAATCCTGAATCCACTTCATTTCTCGATGCTGAAGCACCGTCTCTTGTCCAAGTGTAGAAAACTCTACATTTTGATTGAGATAGCGTTATCTCTCCTCATGATCGCTCCACGTGAGTTGTATTTGCAGGTACGAGGAGTGAGTAGGAGAGTGCAAGTTTGATGTGAAATAAGAACAGCCGGCCTCTGTGACTGAAGGATGGATCCATTAAGAGGAAATAATGGTGTTTGGAGACCTGAATGCTCTCTCCTGTCCTGTAGAAAAAAAAACATTGATTGTGGTGCGGTGAAGGTTTAATAAAGCAGGCTTCATTTATCTAGGTAAATTAGTCTAGAACTCAGTGGGTAATAGGATTGTTTTGTGTTTATTCTCCTTCAGATATCAGTGGAGACTGTTGATTTAAGGATGGAGTAAAATACCAGTTGGTCCCAAGTAGCAAGTTAAATGTAAATTTTAGAAATCAGTATATTATATATCAGTATACAGTGTTTAGTTGAGATTTAAAGCAGCCTGTACATTTTTAGTTTTAAAAGATGTGTTAACAGTGTGAACCTGATCTCTGGTGTTTCTAACAGGTCTGATAGCCCCATTTATAAGGTAGTAAGCCTTTATGTAGTCATGCAGGTTTAGTCTGCTTTAGTCAGTTGTATTGAATGTTACCCGTCCCCCCCCTCCTTTTTTTTTTGTCGTCTTTGTTTTGTTTTTGTTTTTTTGTCTTTCCGTTTTCAGATGATTGTCTTCACAGTATCGGCGTCTTGCACATACTCATTTTTGTCCCAGTGCAGTATGTCCAATATAATATGCATTTCCTTTCAAGTATGTCAGTCTGTCTCGGCCTAACACTGCTTTAAAAGTGTATGTACCCAGATAATTCGATTTTTCTGCGTGTCTCATCAGCACATAGGAGAATGTTGTGTTTCTGATCAGGTTAGCTTCCTGTTTTATCATTTCTTCAGAGCGTGTCTCTCGCATCCTCAAGGCTGAAATTCAATTTCATATGCAGCTGCATCTCTGTCCTTGGCTCTGTCCCTCTGGGAGAACCTACTAAAGTAAATACCTTAATTAGAACACGATATGGTTGCAAAAATTACACACATACACACACACACCTACTAATATAATTTCCATCATATATGTATTCATGCGTGTTCTTTATCTTCTGTTCCTGTTGAAGTGTATAAGGGGTGATTAATAAGGTGCACATTCACTGGGCTGGACTTTTACTGCTACTGAAAACATCCTGCATTAGCAGATCACCTTATCTAATCATTCTCTCCTCCTTCATTCATCTCCGTACTGCCAGGAACAATCACACTTATTTTATTCACATGCGTAGTCATTTTTTTCCCCCCTCTCTCACTTATTCGGATGCATGACCCGCAATTCCACAAGGCCGGGTGTTGCCGTGGCAACAGCTCCCCTGTAGGTCACATGATCCATGTTCTTATTTTCATTGGACACGGCACGGAAATCGATGAACGTGGCTCGACAGGCACATAAAAAGACGTGGAGAGAGCGGCCCCGCCTTGGTGCTGACTGAATATTTTAAATTAAAGATGTTGCCGTGTGGAGGTTTTTGCTCCTTATGTCATAATCACAAGCGTTTAGAGATTAATAGCACAGCAATTAAAGCTGTAATGTGTACAGACAGTTAAAAAGAGCCTTTTGGAACTCTTACATCTCACTTCAGGACCTTTAACAGCAGCAACAAAGAAACACTAAGGTCATGCATTGTGCGTCTGTCGTTTTTATGTCCCATTACGGTCTGGATTAAAGACCATAGCTTTTATACTCGGGCGCTCGGCTTAGACATTGGTCCTGAAATCACTGCCATCGTTTTGGATTTATAGTTAATACAATTTAAATAACGTTTACACAACTTCACTTGTACATGTTTACCCAGCTCTATATTTTTCTTGTCTATTAGATCACAAAAGTTTCTATAAAAGGCCTCAGTGTATGTCAGAGTGTGTGTTGTGTATGTGTTGCGTGCAAATTTGTATTGTTGTGTGTACACTGAGGGTGTTTCTGTTGCTCTGTTTGTATTGTTGTGTTTACATTGGTGTCTGTGTGTAAGTGATGGTAGGTTCAATATCAAGGCAAACAATTATAACAGGTTTGCCCCAGTATTTTTTTCCTCACACTTTCTAAAAAAAGGAAGGCGTTCGTGTTCATTGTGGCCTTTTATATAGTACATCATACTTTATACTGCGCTGTATGTGATAGATTATTAACACTGTTACTAATGGTGCTAGAGGCAGCTGTTTGGTGTTATCATATCTAAACATTGGGCTTTTATTTTAGCACTAACGCCAAACTAACTAATAATGTACAGTACTACATGCACTCCTTCGCTGTACATGTACACTACTGCCGTTTACAGCGATGAACATAAGTCCTTGTAAAAAATACCTTCTACCTGTGGCAATGTGTAAAAGTGAGAGAGTAAAACAGAGTTGGTTGACCTGCTGTGCATGGACACAGGAATTTGACCTCCGCATTTAACCCATGTATGTAGTGAAACATACACGCTAGAGGTAGTGAACAGATGGGGACAGTCCCCATCCACGTCACCTGGCGTTAGGTACCTTGCTCCAGAGCACTTTAGTCATGTTTTGTCTGTATGGGGGGATCAAAACGGCAACCTTCCTGTCACAAGACCGGTTCCCTAACCTCGAGCCAGGGCTACTAGTTAACGGTTTAATCTTAGGTAATTTTGTACATGTGACTATTATGTAATCAGGTAATCTTAGATGTGATGATCTTGAGTATGTGAAATCCTTGTGTTTGGAAATCGATTGCTGTGTCAAGCATTTCTCCTTAAATTATATCTTTGTTCCTGGGGTTTGATGTCCTTTAGAGCTGAAATAAAATGTGGAGATCTGCTCCAGAGTGCCATAAACACATTATTTATAACATAGCTGTATGAGAGAGAGAAAGAGAGAGAGATGTGCTGAACTACAGGAAGGGTTTAACCAGCTCATTAAAAAGACTTATTGTAATTGTCTGTTTCTCGCAAAGCACTTCGCTGGTTATTATTATTATCAATATTTATTATAATTATTATTATTATTAGTAGTAGTTATTTCAGAGATCAGGATTGTATCTGCTTATACTAAAAAAACCCAGAGGCTTGGTTTAAGCAAAAAAAGATCCTTATTTTGTATTCAGAGGTTTGGGTTAAAAGCGAATCTGTGTCTGGGTTTAAGTGCCGATATCTTTAGAGACATTCAGAAAGTGTGTGCGTGCGTGCGTGTGTGTGTGTGTGCCCGCATGTGCGTGTGTGTGCGATCTGTTGATTGCACTGATACTGTGAGGCTAATTTTGATCTATAATGCATTGCTCTTGGCAGTAGAAGCAGAGTGTCTTTTAGCCAAACTTCAGGGAATTGTTAAACCAGTCCATAGCACGGATCATTCAAGAGGAAACTGTGTGTGTATGTGTGTGTGTGTAACCAGAGTGTGTGCAAACAGATGTGGTTGTATGTCGATCGAAGTGTGTGGTTGTGTGTAGTGGTGTGTGTATAGATAGGGTTGTCTGTGTAGATGTGGTTTTGTGTATGTGTAGATGAAGTGTGTGTGTGGATGGGAGTGTGTGGTTGTGTGTAGTTGTTTGTAGTGGTGTGTTTATAGATGTGGTTGTATGTGTAGATGTGGGTGGTTGTGTGTAGATGTGGTTTTATGGGAGTGTGTGTAGATGGTATTGTGTGTAGAGGTGGTTGTGTTTTTTTGTAGATGTGGTTCAATGGGATTGTATGTAGATGTGGTTTTGTGTGTATGTGGGTTTTGTGCGTGTGTATGTGGTTTTGTGTGGATGTGGTTTTGTGCATGTGCAGATGTGGTTTTGTGCGTGTGTGGATGTGGTTTTGTGTGCGTGTGTAGATTTGGTTTTGTGCATGTGCAGATGTGGTTTTGTTTGTGTGTAGATGTGGTTTTGTGTGGATGTGGTTTTGTGCGTGTGTAGATGTGGTTTTGTGTGTGTGTAGATGTGGTTTTGTGTGAATGGGGTTTGTGTGTATGTAGATGTGGTTTTGTGGTTCAGTGTACATGTGGTTATTTGGTTGTGTCTAGGTGTGAATATGTGTATCCAGTAGGTGTGTGTACATGGGAGTGTGTGTGTGTAGATGTTACGTTGTGTGTGTAAATTCTGCGAGGTACAGTTCTCTACACTCGTCTCTGACCTGTTAATGTTGGGTATCTGTATTGATTTTAATTGATTCAGAAGTCAGCAGGTTTATAAAAATCTCCTAGGCTTAATGAGCTGAACTGAAGACTGGGATGGGTATCGGGGCCTTTTCGGTGTGATCATGATTGTGTGTGTGTGTGTGTATGGGTGTGTGGTGTTCTTGGCTGCTCGGACATCTCAAGCTGTAATTCATCTCTCAGGAAAAATCTCAGCCCTCGTTCCATCCATCACAAGCTGCTCTGGGACGAGGTTCAGCTTTCTGCTGAGGAAGAAGATGAAGCGAATTGTGCTCACTGTGAGCTTGAGTGACCTCTGTGTCGCTAGTTTTATGACCGAGATGTGTGTCTGTGGAGTGGATTAATCGTGCAGGTTATGATGCTTAGCTTTGTGGTGTATTATACAGAGAGATGTCTGTGAAAGACAGAAATCAGGGCCGCAGTAGAAAGGTTCAGCACAGTCTTAATGTAGAGGTTAAAATGTTAATATTTGTTTTTTATTTTATCTTTTATGTGTGCAGGGGGTTGTTTATTTCTCTTTTGACCTTGCTGTCTGAGCGGAGCAGTGATGTTTAATTATTCTGCGCCATGTTTTAATTGGAAAAAACCCCCGCAAATGTCAAGCTTCAGGATCACGCTCACACACAAAACGATATGAACAGCCAGGGGCTTAAAGATATTCTCTGAAATATATGTACTTAAGACTGCATTTTAGACTTATTTACTCATATGGCATGCATCTTTGGTTCACAAAGGAGTACACAGAGAGAGAGAGAGAGAAAGAGAGCGAGACAGACAGTTCACACCTCAGACACCATGCTATTTAATGACAGAAGTAAGATCTGTAGCATGTTGCAGTCATTCTGGAGAAACTCTTTAGATGACCATACAAAATAGTTACTAAAAATTCACCTCCCCTATTTTCTGTATTGAGTCAAAAAAATTTCTCCACAGTAACCAGAAGGTCTCCGGTTCGATCCCCTCAACCGACAAGACTCGACTGAAGTGCCCTTGGCCCACAGCTCTGGGCAGCTAGACTAGACTAGACTAGTGCATGTTTACTAGTGTGTATGTGTGTGTTTTACTGCACAGATGGGTCAAATGCAGAGGTCAGTATCACTACTCATTGGTCAAACCCTTTTAAAAGGGGGATTTCTTCTTCCCCTGTGATTTCAGTGCATTTTAAGATTATTCCTCATCACGCTAGATGAGATCCTGATAAACACTGTTTTCAGTTCTCTATCAGACTGTGTACTAGTGTGTCTCCATGTCACATTATATGATAGAGCCTCTAACTATAAACCTGCATTTAATTGAACATCATAAAGTGAAAGTGAAGCGGACGTGATTGACCCTCTGTGTGTATATGGATTGGCGCTTTTAATGCATCAGTGCAGCGAAACACACACACATGAGTATGCGCATACACTAGAGGTCAGCAAACACACTTGCCCGGATTGGTGGGCAGCCCCTGTCGATTGGGCCCAGGGAGCAGAAAAGGGGTGGGCTAATGTGCCTTCCTCAGGGGCACTTTAATTGTATCTAGTGGGTACCAGAGATTGAAAAAGGCAACCTTTTGAGCCACAGCTGCTCCATGTAATTACCTACAGCATTGTTTGAAGTTATGCACAGTAGGCAAATAGTTCACTTTCATTAGTTCTGAAATCAGCCCCTGTAGAAAAATCTCCCACTGTGCAGTCTACTATATAGATTTGAGGAATAACCAAGTTTATATACCATTATTTCACTGAAAAGAAAAATGGCAGACAGACAGAAAGACAAGTTTCTTAATAGTGTTTTCTTCTAAAATAAGATAAGATAAGATAATCCTTTATTAATCCCGCAATGGGGAAATAATCTGAAGATTATTATTAAGAGGGAAGGATGGAGGAGTGGGTTTTATTTTTTCCCTCTCTTAACGACGAGGCATGAGACATCAAGTTTAATAAGAGCAGAGCAGCACAGCAGGACGCTAAAGGCCATCATTTGAGAACAATTTGGGAAAAGAAGTCCACGAAGACTGTGACTTTAATCAGTGATTTCTCAGACTTGACTGATACATTAATCTCAGGTCTCAATGGTACCAAGTCAGTCACATTATCTGCTGTAACACCACCGGTCTCAGCTCGTGTGAGATTTTAGTCTGTGTCTGAAAATAACTATATTTGGTTTTATTGTACTACTGATCTGTAGGCAGTGTGGTTACTGTATGAAAGCCACTCCTGTAAATGTGTAAAATGAAGTGCTTTCTGTTGCTTGATGAGCGGATTGTTCTTCATTTCCTGTGCAGTATTTGAGATGCACTGATTCATGATCAGGTACAAGTCTGCTGTAAATACAGGAGCCCAGACTGCCTTAGCCATAATATTACACTGGTGGGGGGAGGGGAGCACATGCATACACACACACACATAGCGATTTTATTTTCGATTACTTCCAACATTTCACTTGATTCTGCAGTTCTCTGTGCAAATGTGTATTTTTACGACTCAACCTGCAGTAACCTGTTGTAGTGACTCACATGCATTTATTTTACACAGGCAGTGTTTACCCGATGGGAAAGGCGTGTGTGTGTGTGTGTGTGTGTGTGTGTGTGTGTGTGTGTGTGTGTGTGTTCAGGGAATGGCTGGTCTCCTTGTCTTGTTCCACTGGAGGTGGAGAGCCATCTAGTGTCAGTTCTGTACTGACCTCATGGTGAGCGATGGCCGTCTGTGCGCCCGAGCTCGTCCGTTCGATAAATCTCGTCTTCCTCTACCTCTCTCTGCGTTAAATGAATCCAGCCTCCATTTACCCTGAACGAGCTCTCATTTAACAAGCACAGCAAGTCTCCATAAAGGCTCTGAGTTTTTGTGTATCCACAAGCAACAGTGAAACTCCATGCTCTGTGTGCCCCCTACTTTCCACCTGCAGTATTACATGCTGAACATGCTTGTCGGTGCAGCAGGATGTGAAAAATAGTTGAGTAATGTTATTTAAAAAAAAAAAGTAACAGCAAACATTTCCTGTGTTTTCTGATACATCGGATTGACCATTTCTGTTCTGGTGTGTGAATCTGTTTATTATCCTGAACTTTAACTTGCACTGCCCCTAGTGGCAATCACACATTACTGCCCCCCCATCCATTTTATAAACTAGTATGTGTGTGTTTTTAAAGTTGTTTTTTTTTCCTTCATTCATGCCAGTTGTTGAATATAATTAAAGCCATTGGGTTAGTTAGTCTGTGTAGTTACGCTTTATTTTGCTTTGCAGCCTGTTACATGTTAGATTTTTTTTGTGTGTATCATTTTTAAACTAATTACCCTGAATTGTTATTGTTTTGCTTTAAATCTAGCCCATATTTCATACAAGATAATGTCTGAAATTTATGTAATAATCATACAAGATAATGTATGTAATGTATATTGCTAAAAATAAACAGACATAAGCTCAAGTGAGGGGCGGATCAGGGTTTTTAAATACCCTCACCCACATGACCTGGTATGAGAGCCAGCCCGCACTGCCCAAATGGAAAAATATTCTCTCTCCAAAGCGCCCGATCTGCAAACTGCCAACTTTAGTCTGTATAGTGATAGCGTCAGTATAATAGAATAAGAGGTACCGCTTTCTTATTTAGCGCACATTTCAAAAGAGATGTTTGTATAAGTTATTTATAATCAGGAATGTTGCTTTGTCACTTTTTGACCTGCCTCACAATATTTTTCTTACCCAAACGCACCTCGTAAGATATATGTCGACCCTCACGTCAATTAATAAGCTAAGTCTGCAACGTTCTGCAAACTAAAATGCTTACGTAATAAACTTAAGCAAAACTGCTTTTTTTTTTTTAAATTATTAACTCTGTGACTATCTGTTGTTCTCTCATTGCAGTTCATGGAACGGCCAGGCGGTGTTCCTAAAGTGTTCGTTTTTCACTATAATCAATATATACATTTTTAAATGTATGTTTCTGATGTAGCCTGTACTTTGTTTTTCTGTGTGTGTGCAGGTTAATGTGGTGTGAGTGGATGGAGGTCTTCACTCGCTCTTCTGACTGAACTATTTTACTAAAGCTGTGCTGACACAGGTGGCAGTGTATATTGGACTCGCTCCTGCTCTGGATCTCAAGTGTCAACAATAAACCTGTTTTACTTCCAACAAAGCCAATATGATTAACTCAGAGTTCCCCGTTTTACAGTAAGTACAACTTAACGGGGTATTTAATAAACCGCTGAAAGCACCCGTTGGAGATGTTGTACGCTGAGTCTTAGAGAGTGTGTGCTTACTTTGTGCAGGGACTCATCTAACGAGTCTGGACAAGGAGACACAGTAAGTCTGAGTCTGAGTGTCAGTGAGCTGGAGGACACTGCGGAGGGAAAAGGGAAGAAGAAAAGAGGACGGCCAGGAAGACCGCCGGTATGATCATTTCTCATTAGGAAATAATCAGGGACAATCTCTTGGATTTGTTGTTATGCGTGATTTGCCCAGAGTTTGGAAAATCTCTCTCTGACATTGTCTTTGTCACACACACACAATAAACAGTTCTCCCTCACTTTATTTCTAAATGGTATAAACGGAGGGTTGGTTACATGGGGCCAATGCATCAAATGTACACACTCATTAGTGTGTAATGTAACGATTAAAAATGCACAGAGCACAAAAACAGTGCCAATGCTTTTTATTAGATGTCAATGATTACACTAAAGTGCCAGAAAAAAAACGGTACACCAGTCTAATACTTGGAGCCATCACCAGCCTGTATATTTTGCATAGGCTTGTCTGTACCAATTTTGTAGGCACTGCAATGTACATTTTCAGTACTATGCTCTGTCATACCCCAGGCTTCAATTCATATGCAATATAAATGTGCAAAAGACTGGATTGTGAAACACACTTACATTGGTGTGCATTCTGCAGGCCGCCAGTAAGAAAGCTCGGAAGTCTCCAGTAGACAAGGGTGGCAGGAGGCCAAATGGCATGGCACAGCAGAACGGAGACGGAGGAGACCCCACAACGCTGTTTGAGGTGGTCAAACTGGGCAAGAGCGCCATGCAGGTAATTTATAAACATTACTGAACCTGTGACAGGACCAGAGTAGACTGACTCACTCATTCATTTCCCACTAACAAAAAGGTTTGTGCGTTGTGCTCGTTCCTCCGATAAATCTTGCCTTTTCATGTGACAATTTGCAGTCCGTTGTCGATGACTGGATCGAATCATACAAGCAGGACCGAGATATGGCTCTTCTGGATCTTATCAACTTCTTCATACAGTGCTCTGGGTGTAAAGGTAAAAAAAAACGATCCTCACGTTGTACATTAAAATTCTGCCATGCAGTCTCATCATGAGAGTGGAATTTTAATGTAGTCAGTGCTCCCAATGTTTATTGGGTAAATATGCTTCAGACAGATTCTTCAGATGCATTATTGACCCTGTAACCTCATTAAAGTCCTCCAGGTGTCTGCTGTGCTGATGTGTGGTTTCCTAACTAGCTCAGCCGAGTTTCTTAAAGCGTTCTGCTCCCCAGTGTTCTGCTCTGTACAGTGTGTAAACAAGACACACCCTCCTACGATCTGTTTTTTGTGCTTGTTTCTTGACGTTGCTGTGTATGTAATTGCAGGTACTGTGAGAATTGAGATGTTCAGAAATATGCAGAATGCCGAAATTATCAGAAAGATGACCGAGGAGTTTGATGAGGTACGTTTACCTGAGTCCCCCCCCCCAATACTATATGCTACACATTCCTTAAAAGCGATGAGTTAATAAGCTATTCCGTTACAGGATAGCGGTGATTACCCGCTCACCATCGCAGGCCCTCAGTGGAAGAAGTTCCGCTACAACTTCTGTGAGTTTATCGGCGTTTTGATCCGTCAGTGTCAGTACAGCATCATCTATGATGAGTACATGATGGACACGGTCATCTCGCTCCTTACTGGCCTGTCTGACTCGCAGGTCCGAGCCTTCAGACACACCTCCACCCTCGCAGGTCAGTTGCCTTTGACCTCTGAACTTCAACTCAATACTTGATTAATGCTTTTGTTTAGATTTAGAGAAAAAGCCATGTTGTGAAACATTTAGTTTGTAGAATAGCGTGAAGACGTGGTACAGGGAGGCACATGCATACATCCACCTTTACAGTCACCTTTACTTCCTGACAGCTTAATCTACACTGTGTACACACATACACACCCTTTATATAGGTGACTTATATGTCGTCTCCTACAGTTTTTGTGCTGAATTTAAACGATTTGTTGTTGTTGATCCTGATTGAAAACCCTGGATCTGTTCATGTTAGGTTACAGAGTTTAAACTCTTAATAAAGTCATGTGGTGGTGTTTTGTGCACATGTGTAGGTGTCTAGTCCACCCACGTTCTCTGGTCTTTGGTGTGTACTCGGTTCAGACTGAGAAAAATGATGAATTAAGTTGTGTAAACTGCTATAAGATGTTAAATATGAATAATACATCTAAATCAAATGTAGAACATGGAGGCTTAAATATCCAGAAGGTGACTAAAGACTATAATCCACCATGTAGCAGAATTTTAAACGCTTAGTGTGCATTTAATTCTTTTTTTCTATGCCAGTGCCAAAATGATATCAGCATATCAGTAGAAGAATAATATAAGAAATTTATTGCTGAAATTTGATGTGGAACAAAAAATGTAATCATAAAACACTCTGGAACTGGACAATTATAAATGAAAAAGTATATAAATAAATAAAAGAAAGAAAATTGACAGTTAAAAGTAAACTAATAATTTTGCCTGTGGTGTCTGAAGCCCAAAATGCTCTAGTGATAATGTGTATAGGAGATGCTCACAGAGCGTTTAATTAGCCCTAAACACCATGTGACCTTATTCAGCATTATTTCTTTTCCCCTACAGCGATGAAGCTGATGACGGCACTGGTAAACGTGGCTCTGAACCTCAGCATCAACCAAGACAACACTCAGAGACAGTACGAGGCAGAGCGGAACAAGGTCGCTGGGAAAAGGGCCACAGACAAGCTGGAGCTGCTCCTGGAGAAAAGGAAAGAGGTACAGACATCATCATCTCCACTTTTATACAGCTGGATTTTATCTTGTTTACTTAACTTATGTAAAACATCTTCCAGTTGCAAGAGAACCAAGATGAGATCGAGAACATGATGAATTCCATCTTCAAAGGAATTTTCGTTCATCGCTACAGGTGTGTGTCAGATTAAGATGAAATTTCTTTTTAATTGTTATTTTTCTCCTGTTTTTTATATGACAAGGGTTTATATCATCTTGCTTTTAGAGATGCGATTGCTGAGATAAGGGCCATCTGCATTGAGGAGATTGGTGTGTGGATGAAGCTGTACAGTGACGCCTTTCTCAATGACAGCTATCTGAAGTATGTGGGCTGGACGTTACACGACCGGGTGAGTGAACATAAAGACTCAGACTTGTTGGATTTACTTTGGTAATAATATTCAAGATAAACATGATGGTGGAGAATGAGTGTGTTAAACCTTTGTGCTCTTGCAGCAAGGAGAAGTCCGACTCAAGTGTCTCAAAGCACTTCAGACGCTCTACACAAACCGAGGCCTTTTCCCCAAACTGGAACTCTTCACTAATCGCTTTAAGGTCAGACTCATGACACGGATGCACGCCTATAACTGTTATGTTTACAGGCAAAGTTTCTCTCAAATCCGATTCAGAATGAGGTGTTTATATGTACACGCTACTTAACAGTCTGCTGAAAATCCCTGTTTACATGCACACTAAAGAAGTCAGTGTACATGTTTCCATGACAACAAGAGGAAACGCAGCAGTAGCTACGTTACCCATTTTTGCAGTTGTTTGTTTTTTAACTACATTAACATTATGGCACGCTCGGGAAAACATACTTCACATTCATGTATTAAAGAAGGGGATAGAGGAGGAGGTCATGTACCCAAACATTCCGAGGCACATCAGTGATGGTGCCGGTTCCACCATCGATAACAAAAAACCTGTGGATGAAAGTGCGCAGTAAAGACTGATGGAAGCAAAACCTTCGCATGACACGGCAGCCTTGTCACTTGCCTGGAGTGGGGGGGCAGCCCCAAACCATAGCGCCTGAGGAACAGTTAGGAGGATTAAGTGCCTTCCTTAGGGCCTTTTCAGTCATGCCTTGTCTATTGCGGGGATCGACCCTGGGACTTCCAGGTCACAAGACTGGCTCCCTAACCACAAGGCCACGGCTGCCCCTAGAGCATACTGTAAGAGCCCCTGTTCTTGTAATGTGTTGCTGTTGTCTTGTACATGCTAGGTTCGTGCGTGTTTCTGTAAACTTCCACTTTACCGCAAATGCACATGCTTGAACTGCACTTCTGATAAGGATCATAATCAGATGCAGGTGTTTACATGACTTATTCTTCTATTTAACGTGTTATTAAAAGGAGTTTCCACCTCGTTCAATCAGATAGGAGTTGTATTTGGAATGTTCTCAATCATGACTGGTTTATACTGATTGGACTTATTCCATTACAAATTGAGCTATTAGTCAGATTATTAACGGATTATCAGGCTGCATGTAAACGTAGGCAGTGTTACATACATACATACATCTAACCAATTTTACACGTTTTCTCCTTTGTTCCTTCAGGACCGTATTGTGTCCATGACTCTAGATAAAGAGTATGACGTAGCGGTGGAGGCGATTCGGCTCGTCACTCTGATCCTGCAGTAAGTTTATTTTACACACTCTCAGATTATCTATTTATATTTAATTTCATTTCATTTTTTTATTAACTGAATGCATTCATTGTTTTTTCACTATTTGCTTTCAGCTTGTTTTGTAGTCTAACACAATTACAGTAAAATTACCTCACTATTAGTTAAAATCGTTTTATAATCTCTATGCAGTCGTAGTCATTTCCACTGCTTTGTTTCCACTTCGAACTTGGTGATAAAAAATACATGTGACGGTTTTGTTTTAGTGTGTTTATATTTAATCCGTACAGTAATAAGTTGTAGAGTTTCAGTTTAATTATTACAAATTAGGACCTTGTTTTAATCAGTCTTTTAATTTGACCCCAGTGAGCCTAGCTACTGTGCTCTGAGACGTGTGTTTGTGTTGCAGTGGCAGTGAGGATGCTCTCTCTAATGAAGACTGTGAGAACGTCTATCACCTGGTCTACTCTGCCCATCGGCCTGTAGCCGTGGCTGCCGGAGAATTCCTCCACAGGAAGTAAGTAAACAACACGTCCCTTTATTTACTAGTCTAGTTCTAGTTTTGTTTTGTCCAGCAATGTTCACGCAGAAACCACCTACATGTTTTGCAGCTGTGTAGTCAGTGATGGCTGATGTTTGTTGTTTACTTTCAGGCTGTTCAGTCGACACGACCCACAGGCAGAGGAGGCTCTGGCTAAACGGCGTGGCAGGAACAGCCCTAATGGCAACCTCATCAGAATGCTGGTGCTCTTCTTCCTCGAGAGTGAGGTGAGAGAGACATGACCGGTAAAAGGGCATTATGTCTTAAAATAGATTCTAATCGGACACTCCAAAGACATTTACACACCGGTTTTATATCTGCATAGAAATATAAACACCACAGTGGAGTAGAATATGTGGTCAGGTCAGTAAGAGGTGTTTAAGCAATATCACACAAGCAAGTGTGTACTTGACTATCGGCACCTTCCATCGAGTGTGTACTTGTAGTGACTATCGGCACCTTCCATCGAGTGTGTACTTATAGTGACTATAGGTATAGTAAATATGTTTTAAATATATGTTTTAAAGTCATACACTGAAGTGCCAGGAAAAACTGGTACCTAAGTCTAATATGTGGTATGTACCCCATAGGGCATGGACTCCATAAGCTTGTAGAAATATTCTGTATGCAATGAACACCAGACCTTCTGCAGAACGCTCCACAATTCTGTTGTATTTCGAGGTGTAGGATTTCTGTGTTCCACAGACCACTGCAGAATGATCGCAGGACATGAATGAATGTAACTCATCAGAAATGAGACAGTCATAGTGTTCACCGGTCAGAGACATTTGTAGATGTACCAGGGGCCCCATGGAATGGCAGCTAAACAAATCCCATACTGTTATGGTGCCACACGCAATATGTACAATTTTTTTTTAACCCAGTCTGTGCTAGTTTTTCTGGTACTTCATTGCTGTTTCCTTGGCACCATAACAGTTTATAATATAATATTATAGGAAGTGGGATTTTATGTTGACAGACTGATACATCCCAGCATCCCAGGTTATATGGTTTTGAAACATTACTTTTTCTTTTCAATAAGGTGTGTGTGTGTGTGTGTGTGTGTGTGTGTGTGTGTGTGTGTGTGTGTGTGTGTGTTCAGCTCCATGAGCATGCAGCATATTTGGTGGACAGTTTGTGGGACAGCTCTCAGGAGTTGCTGAAGGACTGGGATTGTATGATCGAGCTGCTGCTGGAGGAACCTGTACAGGGAGAGGAAGGTAACAGCACGGACCACACTCTCTCTTTCTCTCTCTCTCTCTCGCTCGCTTTCGGTCTCTGCTTCATCATCAGCTAGCTGTCTCATACTATATATGGTTTCAGTGCTGGGAGACAGACATGAGAGCGCTCTGATTGAGTTGATGGTGTGCACCATCAGACAGGCAGCCGAGGCTCACCCCCCAGTGGGCCGGGGAACAGGGAAGAGGGTAAGAGGGTCCACACTCCTGCTTGTGGCGTTTTAGTGTGTTGAGTTTGTGTTGCGTGGATGTTCATGTGATGTTAATGTCAATGTGACTCCTCAGGTTCTCACTGCTAAAGAAAAGAAAACTCAGATTGATGACAAGAACAAACTGACGGAGCACTTCATCATCGCGCTGCCTATGCTGCTGTCAAAGGTCTGTTTCCTCATACTGTTGAAAACATAACAAGGATCTATGTGGATCACATGTTTTTAATACACTATATGGTTAAAAGTTTCTGCACCCTTGACTATCGTACGTATATGTAGGTCTGCCATAAAAATGAAAACGGTAAATTGTGTGGAATGTGTTTCTTTGATGTAGTCTGACGATTTCACTTCACTGGACAGCATGACATTGTCCCTGTACACAAAACGAGCTCCATAGTGTGTTAAGGTTGGATTGGACGTGCTTGAACTCAGGGCTGAACACAAATCCCCCCCTTAGTGATGAACTGAAACACCACCTCGTCCAGCATCAGTGTCTAATCTCAGTAATGCACTTGTAGCTGAATGTATGTACACTTATATAGCACCTTTTAAGAAACCCAAGGACACACTACAATCGGCACTCAACCAACACACACTGGCACATAAACACATACATAAACCTTTTTACACCAGGGTAATTTGGAGTAGACAATTTACCTAACCTCCATGTTTTTGGGACTGTGGGAAGAAACCAGACTCCCCAGAGGAAACCCGCAGAAACACGGAGAGAACATGGACGCTCCACCCATATGGGGACTTGAACCCAAGACCCTAGCACTCAGGGGCGAAGGTGCTAACCACTGAGCTTCCCAATGAACACAAATCCCCATAGCCCTCCCGGAAGAGTGGTGATTACAGTAAAGGGAATAAAGCTGGAATGGGATTCTCAACAAACATATACTTTTGGCCATATTGAGTATGTAGTCATGTAGTAGTGTGTTTGTGTTCAGCATCAGCGTACACACTTTATATGTTTATTTTTCCTTAGATGCCATTTATATATAATGGTCATAATTAATTTCTTATCATCTAGTCTTTGAGTGTTAATGTCATTAAAGTAATCATGTTACCTTTGCTACCTTATTTTTTGTACCGCACTTCTGCATTTCTGTACTTGTACTGAGCATTAACAAAGTTGTTTTCTATCTATTTTTGAATAGGATATCTATCCTAACTCTAAATCTTCCACATATCCAGCACGTTCCTGCTTTTGTTCATGTTGGTTCATTGCCTCTGTCTCTGTGCAGTATCAAGCGGACGCTGAGAAAGTGGCTAACCTCCTGCAGATCCCTCAGTATTTTGACCTGGAGGTCTACAGCTCTGGCCGGATGGAAAAGGTATGTACACTGTCTCGTTTACACAGTCCATGCTGCATGGAGCAGAGGATTCAGTGCACTCTTTAAATCACACCCTATTCACTCTACAGCGTGTTATTTCCACTCTTTACCGAGCTTTATAGTCACGGAAGCATAGAGATTCTGTGAGAACAAACAACAAACAACAGAACAAACAACATCCAGTATGCAGATGAGGTCTCACTGTGTGCTGTCTAAATGAGTTTTGACTAGTTGAGCAGATCACAGGTTTAATTGCTAGCTCATTGAGCACATTGAAGCTCCTAGAAGCCTGGACATCTTACTGATTAGTCATTGCTAACATAATGCATTTAACTAGCTCACTGTACATTATTCTAAGGGGAATTAAACAGTATATGATTATTATTCTCTAACAAAGTGTCTGAAGTAGCACATTGTGTGTATAAAACAGTTGTTTTGGCTCTGTGCTCTTGTTTTCTGTCTCTACGTCGCATCACATGCGCAGCCAGACAGTTACATAATGGGACAGCCGTGGCCTAGTGGTTAAGGGCACCTGCTTGTTTCTGATTTTAAAAATATTGGCCATCATTTGTAGATGCTCTATAAAGGTCCTGGTAAAAGCTGTTCTAACAGATTGTGACTCAGTGTGTGTAGTGCATAATGTAATTGAATTTGGGATGAGAAGCCTGAAATATATTATAGCATCTATGTGCATCACAGTGATGATGTGTTCATTTTAAACCTTGCTACATTCTAGATGTTGACTTTGGTTTTCAAAATATCCAGCACACAGTACACACTGACAGTTCTGCACTATATCTGACACTGCAGTGGGTTAAATAAGTGTCAGTTCAGTACAGGGGAAACTAGCCAGGTTCACAACTTCACTGGTGCTGACTTTCTAATAAATAAACAAACTATATATATGTGTGTGTTAATCAGCATCTAGATGCCCTGCTGAAGCAGATCAAGCTGGTAGTGGAGAAGCACACAGAGGCCGAGGTTTTGGAGGCATGCAGTAAGACGTACAGCATCCTGTGCAGTGAGGAGTACACCATCATGAACCGCGTGGACATCGCCCGCAGCCAGCTCATCGACGAGCTCTCGGACCGCTTCAACCACTCTGTGGAGGACCTGCTGCAGGAGGTGAGCTCTCAAACACATGGAGTGACCCCATAATGGTATTTAGGGTAGCCTGGTGGTAGTCTGGTATTTGGGGTAGCCTGGTAGTCCTGACTAAATCCAGGAAGTACGACCATATTAGTCCTGTACTCAGGTTTCTGCACTGACTTCCTGTTGCTCATAGAATAGACTTTGACAGCTCTTCTTGTGTATAAGTCTCTCCATGATTGAACCACTTGACCCTGAGAGTATCAGGCAGAAACCCTCTGGTGGTGCCCAAAGTCAGGACTAAACACGGTGAAGCAGCTTTTTAGTATTTTTGGAGCTAAAATCTGGGATCGTCTCCCTGAAGATGTTAGCCTGACCTCTTATCTCACAATGTTTAAGTCCAGGTTAAAAACTTTTCTTACCATTGTCCCAAATAAAACATTTAAATAAAAAAATTTAAAAAAAAAACCTTTTCTGTTTAGCTGTTTGTGTTTTAACTGCACGCTTTGCTTTTTATTATTTTATTAATTTTAAACAGTTTCTTCATGTTTCATTATTATTAATTGTGTTTTAACTGTAATTGTGTCTGTAAAGCATTTTGAATTGCCCCGTGTATGAATTGTGCTATACAAATAAACTTGCCTTGCCTTACCTTGCCTGGTGGTAATCTGGTATTTGCGGTCACTATTTCTTTTTGGGAAACAAAATTTCCTTAGAGTAAATACTGTCACTGATAATTTGTTGATTGAGGTACTTTTTGCTGTTGTTTTCTCAGGGTGATGAAGCTGATGACGACGACATATACAGCGTTCTCTCATCCCTGAAGAAACTCACCGCTTTCCATAAGTAAGACACTTGCAGATTATTTTAAAACTGTTGTCCTCAATGTAATTTTTTTTTATTTACAACCTTGAAACACCATTCACTGATCCTCCATTTTTTTTTCGCATCCTCTTCAGTGCTCATGACCTAACCAAATGGGACTTGTTTAAAAACTGCTACCGGTTGCTGAAGATGGGGATAGAGCAGGGCTCGATGCCGGAGCAGGTATGAGACTGTGTGAACGAAGAGTTCGCTGATACACGTGATGACTTGTCAGTGTAGTGATGTCCCTTCTCTGTGTCCAGATTGCAGTGCAGGCTCTTCAGTGTTCTCATTACTCCATCCTGTGGCAGCTGGTGCGCATCACCGAGGGTTCTCCATCCAAGGTACGCTGATCGTATCTCCGGTATTATTAGCTCTGACGTTATCGATGTGCTTCCAGGTACAGAGAGCAAACCCGTGTGTTCTGCTTTTCCTCAGGATGACCTCCTTGCTCTGAGAAGAGTGGTGAAGTCGTTCTTGGCCGTGTGCCAGCAGTGTCTGTCGAACGTGAACACTCCTGTTAAAGAACAGGTGAGAGAAGCTCAGGAGGTCAAACATTTAACCACGTTATCCCGCGGCGCTCTTGAACTCTGGATTGTGATTGGGTCAGAAGGCGTCGATTCATTTTCTAGAATCCCCCAGTAGTGCACGTTTCCATCAATGCAGACGTGTTGGTTTCTATAGTAACCGCTGATTCACAGGGCCTCGTTGCGTGTTCGCAGGCGTTCATGCTGCTGTGTGACCTGCTGATGATCTTCAGCCACCAGCTGACAACGGGGAGCAGAGAGGCCCTGCAGCCACTAGTGTTTAATCCAGACAACACGTTGCAGAGCGAGCTGCTCAGCTTTGTCCTCGATCACGTCTTTATCGACCAGGATGACGAGAACCAGAGCATGGGTGTGTGTCTGGTCCTCTTTTACCTCCCTCATTCTTGCTGACCCTCACTCACTACCGCAAATAGACGCTAATACAATTAGGGTAGATTTTTTACCATATGTTACTTGTTCATCACAGCCTTAATACTCTGTGTGTTTGGGTGTATTTTAGAGGGTGATGAGGAAGATGAAGCGAATAAAATCGAGGCTTTACACAAGAGGAGGAATCTGCTCGCTGCCTTCAGTAAGCTCATTATTTACGACATCGTGGACATGCCCGCAGCAGCAGACATCTTTAAACACTATATGAAGGTACAGCAACATTACGTGTGGTATTAATTAAGATGTATTGTGGGGTGTTAAGATTATTTATAAATCGGTTCATTTCTTTTTCAGTACTATAACGATTATGGTGACATCATCAAGGAGACTCTGAGTAAGACCAGACAGACGGATAAGATCCAGTGTGCCAAAACACTCATACTCAGTTTGCAGCAGGTCAGTTATTATTTTTTTGCGCATCACCTTCTTATTTCAGTGGGATAACTCACTAATGAACCCACAGCAGTGTACATATCTCTCTTGTCCTAATTACACCTTTTTTCTTTGACTTTTCTTTGCAGCTCTTTAATGAGCTTGTGCAGGATCAGGGGCCAAATCTGGACCGAACCTCTAGCCACGTGAGCGGCATTAAAGAGCTTGCTCGCCGTTTCGCCTTGACTTTCGGACTGGACCAAATTAAAACCAGAGAGGCTGTAGCGACGTTGCACAAGTCAGCTCTTTCGCATCATCACAACACGTTTCTTTTTAAATATTACTCTGAAGAGCAAGCTTTTTAGACTCATTTTTTTAAAAAGTGTGTGATGTTTTCAGGGACGGAATTGACTTTGCGTTCAAGTTTCCCAACCCTAAAGGAGCAGAATATCCTCCACCCAACCTGGCTTTCCTGGAAGTGTTGTGCGAGTTCTCCTCGAAACTTCTCCGTCAGGATAAAAAGACTGTGTAAGTCTAAAAGCAGCAATTTTCTGTGCAGTGTGTGTGCGTGGTGCGTGATGTGTGTGCGTGGTGCGTGATGTGTGTGTCAAGTCAAGTAGTTTTTATTGTCATTTCAACCATATACAGTGTTGTACAGTACATAGTGAAACGAAACAACGTTC
>JAOVVF010000026.1:204936-216693 GCA_028565595.1 Duopalatinus emarginatus
GCACTTTTATTTATAATCACACTGTCTGTGTCACCCAGATGAGGATGGGTTCCCTTATAAGTCTGGTTCTTCTCAAGGTTTCTTCCTTTTGTCATCTCAGGGAGTTTTTCCTTCTCACTGTCACCACCGGCTTCTCAACAGGGATAAAATTTCTAAAAAATTCTATAAATGTATATTTAACCATTTTCATTATTTTCTGTGAAGCTGCTTTGGGACAATGTCCATTGTTAAAAACGCTATATAAATAAAATTGAATAAAATTGAATTGAATTGAATTGAATTTTTAGTAAACGGGTGCTATTCTGAGAACTGGCCTGGATGCAGTTCTTCCAAGGATGCATCATTAAAGTCTTTGAGGGTGTCACGATTATTGCTTTCTCTTTCCTCTACAAATTCTCAGATGTCATCATAGTTTGTGCTTAAAAACCTCCTATTCCATGGTTCAAGCTGGGAAGAAACATTTCCGATTCTGGAACCTATTTATTTTCGATGGGAATGTGTCGAAGCGGTTTAAAATTAGGTGGGCGAGCATGAAAGGAACCCACTTGTCAAAATGGGCTCACAGAGTGAGGGTAGGTAAAGGTTCCACATTGTTTTATTAGTGTAGAAAATCTCCCTAGAGATCTGTGTGGAACATAAAAGAAGTTGTTCAGAAGTTGTTTGTCTTTTGTACTGATTCCCTGTGATGTCCTTGTGTTTCATCCAGAGGGAATTTCCACCTCATGCTCAAAATTCCCGTCATAGACTACAAATCCACCACCACCACTGTCAGTCATTCTCTCATCCGCTTAGTCTGTCAGGTTTGCGGTTTGTCCAGAGCCCACCCAGAATCACTGGGCACAAAACAGAAATAACCCCCAGACAGGGCACCAGTCCATCAAAGGGAATCACACATATAGACAAACATTCACTTACACAGTCACACCTGGGGCAGTTTTTGCACGTCTAATTTGCCTACCATGTGTGTTTTTCGGGATGGTAGGAGGAAACTGAAGTACCTGGTGAAAACCCACATGAACATGGGGAGAACATACCAAACTCCTTACAGACAGATGCAGAGCAAGGATCTAACCCACACACGCTACCTGTGGCGCCAACATGCAACCCATCAGACGAAATAATTCCTGATAAGACCAGAACAAAATCTCAGAACCTGTGTGGAACTAGTTTGCTCTTCTTTACTAGTTATCAAATAGAAAAGGTTCCTTATGGGATCTTTGGACAGTTGATTTCTTAAGGTGACACACAGTTCAGATAATCTTATCTGACCACATCATTTGGTTAAGGAAGTAAAGTTAAAGAGGAAACAGATTTCAAGAATGAGGAATAAGAGTCTGAACCTACCACTGGGTTCTCTGAGTTTAAAAGGTTAAGCGGTCTAACTGGAACCTTCACAGATAAGGAAACACTTATGGATGTTTATGTATAGATTGTATAGATTTTATAGATCATGGATTTGAGCAGTGTTCCTTAAGTCCAATCGTCATGAGAACCCTAAATCACAGTTCATGTTTCTCTCTAACACATACAAGAACCAGTTCTGGATCATTCATAATGCTACAGTCTTATAAAGAAGCTTCTAATTGGGTCATGTAGTTCCTGTGCTGTAGGTTCTGAAGGTTCTGTGTTGTTCTTTCAACAGTCACGCATTTTCAAACAGCGAATCTGGAAATATGTTTTCAATGGAAACAACAGATTTTTTTTCGACTGCAGTTTATCCAACATGGTTTGTGCTTTGTTTGAGCGGAACCGTCAGGATAAATTTATCCGGAGTGTGTGTAGAACTCAATCCTCACATGTGTTTGTGATTTCTATGGTCTGTTGGGGAGTTGTGTGTTTGTTCGGTTCCTCGCTGGAGTGTCTGCAGGGACGTGGAGCTCTTACGAGTGATTTATTAAGCAATATGGTTCTGCTGTCTCAGCTTTACATATCAGGTTCTACTGGTTCCACTGAGGTTTTCCTGGCACTCCTGATCAACACAAATCCATGCAGTTTTTATCGAGAGGTTAGAAAGAGTTTATATAGAATTTCTGTAGAGATAATGTATATAATGTTTATAGATTTTATAGTGTTTTTATAGTTTGTAAAGTTTACATTAGAGCTTAGAGTTTAAGTAAAGTTTATAAAAAGTTTATATAGAGCTTATATAGAGTTTATCAAATATTTATATAGAGTTTATTTAGAGTTTAGAGTTAATAGATTTTATATAGCATTTGTAAAATTAATAGAACCTTAAGTATAGTTTATATGATGTTGATAGGATTTATATAGTTTATAACGTTTATATAGAGTTTTATAGAAGTTATATAAAGTTTAAAGTTTAGAGACGTTACAGAAAGTTTATATAGAATTTAGATTTTATAGATTTTATATAAAGTTTAAATAGTGTTTAGAGTTTATAGGCTTTATATAGAGTTGAGAGTTTAAAGGTTTTATACAGAGTTTATAGAAAGGTTATATAAATTTTATAAAAAAGTTTATATAGAGTTTAGAATTTATATATAAATATATATAGACTTAATAGAGAGTTTATAGAAAGCTTATGTAGAGTTTAGAGATTATAGGCTTTATATAGATTTTATAGAAAGTTTGATGCTAACTGCAGTTTCACAGACTCGGAATCTGCAGATGATATTTAAATATTATCTCTGTAGGTGAAATAAAAATAAGGAGGTCTTCATTGGTTTTATTTCTCAGCCCATTGTTTATTTAATTCTATTTTGCTGAGTGAATCTCTGGCTGTTTTCTCCATGTTCTTCTTTTTTTTACTTTGTGTTTGTCTTCAGTGTTTTTCTCCATTTCTCTTGCCACTGTCAGTAATCTCTCTTCCTCTGCATAAACACCCTGATAACTTCTTATCTTCTTATCTTCTTTTCTGGTCAGTTGTTTTCCTCTTGCTTTCTCTTCACTGAAATCTGGTTCAACTGTCTGGGCTTTAAATAAGACGTTACAAAGAACTGACGCTGGAGGTGTTGTCCTGCTCACTACAGCCAGAGCTGCTGTTATAGAAAATTAATCAACACCACCTGACGGTTAATCATGATCCAGAATCCAGTGTGACTACCTGTGGTGAACTTTATACTAATAATAATAATAATAATAATAATAATAATAATAATAATAAAAAACCGGCTGCAGGGTATAGTGTGTACTGAATGTTGAAACTATGTGCTTGAGGACAGAACAATGGAGGTAAAAAAAAATTCCCCCGTCTGCACTTTTTCAAACTTCCTTCTTCATGTGCACTTCTTCTCTTTGTCTTTCTTCCCTCCCTCCGTTCTTTCTCCCTCCCTTCTCGTGGTCCTTGTGCTCTATCTCGCTCGGCCAGCTGCGTGTAGCCACGCTCTCTCTGCAGGCCGCATGTTGACACGACCTCAAGCTGAAATTCAGGCAGCTTAAACAATGCTGCAAACACGCCAGCTAATATCTGGCACCCAGACGCTGTGAGGGAGGGATGCGGAGAAGGGAGGAGGGAGGAGGGAGGAGGAGAAATACAAAGAACTAGAAAAAAAAAGGAAAAAGGAAAAGAAAAACAAGCCAGCGACCAATGGCCGAGCTGGAAACTCTGGATTTTCCAGAAGTGAGGAGTGGCACAGAGCTCTGATTTTGGCCTGGTGCTGTTTTACTGACGCCAGGAAACAAACTTCAAATTCACTGTGTTTGTGTGTGTATGAGGGGGAGTCACTTTAACCCAGAAGACAGTTTAAACCAAGCAGAGAGATGACTTGCTTTAGATAAATCCTCCCCTTTACTCCATTTTTATTTCCTTTTGCATCCTTCAGCAATCTTAGCCTGATGTTATACATCTGACGAGAACATGGCTAGGGTGACTCACTCTAAATCTGGTTCACATTGTGTGTCTGTGTGTGTGTGTGTGTGTGTCTGTGTGTGTTTGAAGCCGTTTTGGGAATTGGAACTCGTGCTCTGAAACACATGTCCTGGCTCACTGTACAGTTAGCTGTGTGTGATTTAAAACGACAGCTCTCCGGTCATTTCATATAGAAACGAGCCCGTATCTAACTTCATTCTAAAGATCATTAATCACTTCGTTATCACAGACGATGGGGGAGAACATGGGACGTTGAACCTCGATGTGGAGTGCACGGTGAGTTATGGAGGTTGATGCAATGCCTCATTGCACATGGGGAATCAAGAATTTGGCTGCTATAAGGAGGCCCCAAGTCTAAGAGGCCCTGCGTTAGTCTAAAGGAAAGAGGGTAATAAGTCGATTGGAATCGAATGTCAGGAAGAGGGACAGAGGGGGTGAAAATGTGTGAAGGAATACATTGAAGTGCCTGAAAAACTGGCACAAGTGAGCCTATGCAAATACACAGGCTGGTGGTGGATCCATAATGTTATGGGGTTTGTTTAGCTGGCATTCTATGGGACCCCTGGTACACCTACAATCGCGGTGACACCAGTTCATGCCTTGCATTTTCTAATGGGTTTGGCCTCTTCCAACAGCACAATGCAACACCACACATGTCAGCCAAATTATGGTTAGAGGGAACACTTATGTTTACGGTTTTGTCATTCCCACCTAAGTCAACAGATCTCAAGGAGCTGTGTGAACACAGAAATCCAACACCAACAGAATTGTGGACCGTTCTGCAGGAAATATGGTGCTCATTACTTACAGAATATTTCTGCAAGGTTGTGAAGTCCATGCTCCGTGGGGGACCTGCCAAGTATTAGATTGGTGTACCAGTTTTTTTGTCACTTTAATGTATTTTGATACTCATGATAAGATGCAGATGTATTATTTTACATTATGCTCTGAAACACAGACCCCCAAATCTCATTCCAGACTCAAATCAGAATCTGGGCTCTCCATGTGGGGGGTTTGCCTCGAGGACCCTGAAGGGGTATTTCAATTAAAAACAAAACAGCAGAACAAACAGAAAAGCATTGCTGAAATGACTGATGAGTTTAAGTGTTAAATAAAAAAAAATCATCTTGTGATGATCAGATCTCCAGAAGAGCCGGCGGTGAACTGTGAAGGAGGAAGAAATCCCCCTCCTTCTCGCTGATGTGTGCAGATAAAAATGTGCAGCAGATAGAAAGGAGTTGTTTTTCTAGGCTCGACTCTCCTTCCCTATTTGGGGCGGAAAGACTGCAGAAGCCAAATGGTCATCCTCAAGGAGGGAGTGACGGATGGAGCTCGGGCTCTGAGATGCAGACATTAAATCATAAATCACGGTGGTGAGAAAGTGAGAGAGAAAACATGAACATTCCACACAGACGCAGAGAAGACTTACACAAAGTCAGCGTGAACAGATGACTGCATTCTGAAGTGTACTGATAAGAGACGCGCATTAGCAAGCTGACTAAATGATAAACCATGTTTGAGCTAGTAATTATAGAAATATAATCAATACTGAGGATCACATGCGCTGCCGAAATAACTGGTACAGATGCGTCTATGCAAAATACATAGGATGGTGGTGGCTCCATAATGGTAGGGGTTTGTTTAGCTGGCATTCCATGGGACCCCTGGTACATCTACAAACGTCTCTGACAGGTGAACACTGTCTGTGTGTCTCCTTTCTGATGAGTTACACCGGCTCATGTCCTGCTTTCATGGCATCATGTAACAGGACAATACACCACCACACACGTCTAGAGATGCCAAATTATGGTTAGAGGAACATTTATCTGAGTTCGGGGTTGTGCCATTCACACCAAAGTCAGCAGATCTCGATGTTATCTAGACGTCTGGGATGCCATGTGACATGCGGTGGAACACGTAAATCCAACACCTCGGAATACACTTGAACTGCGGAGTGTTCTGCAGGAAGTACGGTTCTCATTGCCTACAGAATTTATGCAAGCTTGTGGGGGACCTACCAAGTAATTCACTGGTGTACCAGTTTTTCTGGCACTTCAGTGTAATATAAGTCCAAATGTTTTACACTATTAAAGATGGTCAAGTTAATAAGACACTATTTTGTTTTTAGTCATTCTCTCGGGTGTGTTAAATGTATGCTCTGGTATAGTGTGTGTGTGTGTGTGTGTGTGTGTGTGAGACTCCATTCTCGAAATTCATACTTCTGTGACATGAACTCGAAGAAATGATTTGTCATCTGTGCAAGCCTCCTACAGCAGGAGGAAACAAATGACTTTGTAATATTGTGTGTGTGTGTGTGTGTGTGTGTGTGTGTGTGTGAGTGAGTCAGAGTCTCGGAGTGGGCAAATGTCTGTCTGATTGGTGTCTCATCATAGACGATGGCGTTTTTTAATCTCTTGCAAAAACAAACACGCCGGAGCTGAAAGCTTTTCCCCAGAAGGAGAACCTCGGCTCCGCCCGAGCGCCTGCTGTTAAAATCAGGAAGTGCAGAACAATGAGAACCTTATTTAACATGTAACATTCTTCAGAAGCAGGTATATGAACTTTCACATTCCCAACCAACCAGGTTCCTTTCGGTTATGTTTTCTTTTAAATAATCACCCACACACACCCATACACACACACACACACATACACACACACACACACACACACAGTTGTAGGGTTTTTTTAGGATTAATAATTAACTCAAAGTTCCCTGCGTGCCGTGAAAACACGCTGACGTGACTCTTTGTGAACGCTGGTGGTTTCAGTATCAGGTTTGAAGAACAGGCCTATTCTTATCCTCTAACTTCAGCTTTATGGATCAGATTCAATCATGTGACTCGACTTTACCACGTCTGCCAAACTGTTTTTTTTTTCCACTGAAGCTGTTTCCGTGTCAGAACATGAAAAGCAGCAACTCGAAGCAAGTATCCTGAGCCTGCAGGATAAATATTCCTCATGATGACCTTTGCGGAAAAACATGAGCTGTATGTACAAAAATACACAGACGTGCCAAAAATCATAAAACAGGAACTAGTATTGCGTAGGACCCCCTCTAACACAGAGAAGTGCAGCGACATGACATGGTGTCGATTCCACGCGTGGACAGAAGATGCCTTGGAGTGATGTTGACCCGTGCCGTCTGGACATCCACACACAGCTCTGTGGTATTTGTAAGTTCAGGATCTCAGGTGTAAATGGACCTTTCCACCACAGCCCATAAATGCTCGATTTGGATCATCTCAGCTGAACATGCAAACCACACTGTTCATCAGATCTCTCCAGAATGCTCCTCGAAGCAATTCCCGAACTTGTACTTGATTGTAATGCTGGAAGATCCCATCATTGTAGAGGTACATGAAGTCCACGAATGGCCACAAAGCAGCGAAACGTATCAATGATGTGTTTAGGTGAACCAGTGGCCTCAATCCATACCATCAGAACACACCCCACACCAGTATGGAGCCACCACCAGCCTTTACAATGCCTTGTTGACAACTAGTGTTCCATGTCTTCATAGGGTCTGCACCACACACAAACCCTACCATCAGCCTAAATCAATTGGTGCCGTGACCCACTGGACCATGGCACATGTTGCCAGTCCTCTAAGGTTTAGTTAGCAGGTGAGTTCATGCCTCGTCTGAAGTTCGGTAATTCACGCCCACTTACCATGAGCATGCTGGCCAGTGTTCAGCCTCACTCACAGGATAACACCTCACAACTTCTACTGTGGCTGTTCCCAAAGCCTGCTGTTATAACAGTACTATAGGGAATTTACATACTGCTATTCTATGACTTTTGGCATGTGAGAGTATATCTAACCAGTGTGTGATCTGATTATCAGGTGTGATTAGGGGGACGAGGGCGATTTGTATGATGATGGGGATATGATTGGGAGGGTGGAGGGGTTGAGGGGGTGATTGGGTTAATTATGGTGTGTGATTTGGCTGTGTAATTGGGTTGATTGGGGAGTGACTGCAGGATGGTTTGGGGGAGTTATTTGGAGGGGGGGTGATTCGGCGGTGATTGGAGGGTAATTTTGGGACTGTGATTTGGGTAAGTGTCAAAACAAAAAGAATTGTACATAAAGTAGAAAGTGTGTATGCGCGTGTGTAAAAATGTACAATAGCAGATTTCATGTTACTTAACATAAACATAAACACAGCTCATAAACACAGCAGTGTAAAGGTGCACAGCTCTAACGTCAGACGGCATGACATGTATTCACCGATTCCTCTATGTTCTGATTCTGTCATCCCTTACACCCCCTGTCTTACACCCCCCCACACACACACACACACACACACTGCAGTAGAAGGTTTGCTGTGGGCCTCGCAGGTGAAGGGAGTCGGTGTTAACATTCCTCAGAGGTCTTTCCCATGTGCCCGAGGAGACAACTGACATCTCTCACACCTCCAAAACCTCCACTGCCCCCCACCTACTACCCCACATTGCACTCCCACTACCCCTCTCAGGTTCACACCACACTGATGTACACTGAGGTGAAACTTTACTACTGTAGTTTATTTCACAGTCCAGGTTTATAGATTGCTTAAGTAGGGTCAAAGAGTTTTTTTATTTACTGTAATTGAGAAAAATATCATAATAATAATAATCACAAACTACACACTGATGTGATCTGAGTAACAATTTTATATCTTTAAGAAAAAAGGACACACTGAAATGCCAGACAAACTGGCACAGACTGTAAAAAAAACTGGTATAGATTGGTGGTGGGTCTATAATGGTATGAGGTTTGTTAGCTGGTATTCCACAGGACCCCTGGTACACCTACAACCGTCTTTGACAGGTGATCACTGTGTGTGTCTACTTTCTGAAGAGTTACACCAGTTCATGTCCTGCATTCATTCTGACTGGTTTGGCCTCTTCTAACAGGACAATGCACTACCAGACACGTCTAGAGACACCATATTATAGTTAGAGGAACACTCATCTGAGTTTGGAGTTTAGCCGTTCACACCTAAGACACCAGATCTCAGAGAGTTATCATATAAACTGGGATGCAAACACATATTTCTGCAGGTTTGAGAAGTATCAGACCAACTATTTGACTGTTTGGTATTTCAGTGTATTTTATAGAAATTATTTAAAACGTAAAACAAACGCAATTCTTAACAAATTAATAAAGTATTTCAATATAAGTTACCACAGTATTCGGTTTCTTATACTTCAGTCTGTTCATGTTTACATTAACCTTCCTCTAATTAACATGACAATATGATGAGGGTTAGGGTTATGATGATGATTATAAGCTTGTTGTGTTAAATAATAAATCATGAACTTTAGTATTAATTAATTATCAGTAATGTAACAATTATTATTATTATTACCATATACTGTTCACATCATGATCAGGGTTACAATTCACGTTTCTAACATAAAAAAATAGCAAATTACAAACAAGAATTTGTAAAATTCTCAAAAGTCAACTTTTATTTATTATTAAAATGCCACATTTTTTAATTATTAGAATTAAACAATTAATTAATTACATTTAAATAAAATTGATGTATGTATTTCTATGATTTATTTATTTTTAAGGTAGTTTTTAAAGTAGTTTATGGTAGATTTTTACGTATTTTTTATGTATTTAAGTTTATTTTTTGCACACACAAATGTTTTACACAGGTTTGTTTTAAAGTGAACTGAAAATCTGTGTTGATCAGTAATTATTCCAATCATCAGTAAAAACGCGTCCATGTTGATCATGAGGAATCAGTGTGTTAATGGATGTGTTTGTGATGTGTATTTACTCACATCGACATTGGCACGTTGACTTTTGTTCTGTGACTGAAATAGTGTTAGCTTGTTTTAAGTCTGGGAGAAATAAACGTTAGTTAATTCTAACACATCAGCTGATGCTCTGTTCACTTCATTTGATGTGCAAAATCTTTATAAACTACTATGTTACTTTTTTGTTAGCACATTTTTTGTGTTAATTTGTTTTCGTGTTATTTGTTAGTATTAATTTGTGGGTCTTGAATGTTGCAGTGTAGCGTTTATTACTGTGTTAACACACCTAATGTTAATGTCTGTAAAGTAAACATTTTTTAAATATAATTCTATATAGTTTATATAATTAGTTTTTTCTCTGTTTGTCTGTTTTTTTGCCCTGATCAACTTTTCCCTGATTTTCTCCAGGATTTGGGCATATCCAATTCCCACCCATCCCACACCCAACCAGGAATGAAGAAGCCTATCACACGCACCAAGCCACTGCTTTTTCAAGCTGCTTGTTCATGCATCAAGGGCCGGTGTAACACCCTCACAGAAAAGCGCTTCCGCCTACTTCTGTATGCATGATCTCACAGACGCCTATGATTGGCTAGCATTGGTGTGATAGGGTTAAAAGAGAATACCTCGCCTTCCTCCCTGAGAGCATGGCCAATTCTGCTTATCTGACTCCCAGTTACGGATGGCTGTACCATCACTCGGGATTCAAACTGGCGATCTCCAGATGACAGAGCTAATGTTTTTCTATCGGGAGTCCATCCAAATATTTATTTTAAATATGTAGTATAATGTAATATAATGTAAAGTGGTTTATATAATGCATAGTAAAAATGCTTTCCAGAATATTTTTTTTTGTAACACCAGTCCTGCCAGTGAACGCATTCTAATTTACACTAACTGTGTTTAATAAAAAATTATTGTGCGTTTATGTTGCATTATACAGTGACTTCACATGAGGTATAAAATTATCCAGACCACTGGACCTTCACCCTGACTAAAATACCTAAAATAATAACTAGAGGTTGTTCTGAAGCCAGCTGATGTAATTCCTCTGACTCTGCCACCCTACAGAGAAACAGGCTGGAAAAAAGCCGAACATCATGATTCCATGGAAACCCTGTTCATAATGGTCGCTGGTTACAGGTACTCCAGCCTCCTCCAGGCGCCGTGCGTACATCAGACCATCGTCTCGCAGCACGTCGTGTTCGCAGGTCATGATGTAGGCGGGCGGAACCAGTTTTAGCACCTCGCTCTCAGCCAGTAACGGAGCGGCCCGGGTGTCCAAGAGGTCCGGGAGCTGTTGCAGGATCTGTGAAGAACCATGATGAGGAACCATGGGTTTGTAGTGTTTGGTGTATTTTGGAGTTAATAATCGGGTCCAGTTGAGCTTTTCTCTAGCCGACGCTGTGATGCGGTTCTGGTCCAGTGCTGTGTGGTTGTTCACCAGCAGAGCAGGAATGAGGTTCTGGTCCCCGTTCAGGTACTCCAGCCAGAAGCGGACCATGAGTGAGCGGTAAAGGATAGGTACTTCAGCGTTCTGCTGGTAGGACGGAGTGTTGAAGTCCAGCGCCTGGAGTACGGGATAGATCAGCGCCTGGACCTTGAACCGGATGGAGCTGCTGCTGTCAGACGCCAACTGAAAAAAAAGAACATCTCGGCTTCACTATGCATCTTACAAAACAAAACAAACTAAATCAAACAAACCAAACAGATCAAATTACACCAAATAAAACAAACAAAACAAAACAAATCAGACAAACCAAACCAAACAAACAAAGCCAAAGCAACCGAATCAAACCAATCAAACATAAAAAATACAAAAAACAACCAATCAAACAAAACAAACAAAAAACCCAAACCAAACTAAACAAACAAAACAAATTCATTCAACAACAACAAAAACCCAACTCAAACAAAACATTTTAAAGCCCACAACCGTGTACTACATTTTATAACGTGATGTTTTATTTTCATCTTAATCTCACCTTTAATATTAGATTTAGCTTAATTACTGAATAATGGTCCTTAAAAAATAAATAAATAAATAAAATAATAATTTAGGGGGGATTTACAATGTTATGAAGATCACATTAAACTTATTACAATTTATACAATTATGCAAACCAGTTTTTTTTATTGCTAAAGACTTCAGTATTAGTTTTACTCACATA